>CDEZ01019876.1:14851-25676 GCA_000826365.1 Acanthamoeba royreba
CCCCACCACCACCACCACCAGCTCCCCCCCACCATCACCGCCGCCCCCACCTGCTGTCCCCCGCTTGCTGTGTCTGTGATCGTGTTCATCGACCCCACCCTCTCTCCCTCTTGCGGCCGAGTCAATGAAATCTGCAAGAGGATAATTACAATAATGATTCATAATAAATGGCAAATTCATCATTATTTATTTATTTATAATATGGAAAATAAAAGCGTATTTCTTTCCTTCTTTCAAATAAAAATGACAGAAATAATAAAATCATTTTCTCAATGGAGGACCAGGACGAGGTGGGGGTGGGGGCTGCCCCTCTGACTACGACTACGACGACTACTACTACTACTGCGACGACGGCTACTGGGACAACAACAACCCCTCCTGAACCCCACCACGTAGCTACACCAACGTACTACAGGGACGAGGAGGGTAAGGCGACCCAGGGGCTTCCCAAGGAGGAAGAGGGGGAAGAGGGGGAGGAGGAGGGGGGGGAGGGGCAGGAAGAAGAGCGAGGGCAGGCCGTACTGGCCTTGCGCCTCACAGAGGCTGTGGGGGCCTTCGTCGAGGCCGCGCGCAGCCCCCACTTGGACTGGGCCGTTATCGCGCGGCACCTCGCCCCGCACCACCGCCCCGCCCTCTCCCCCAGGTACCCTCTCCCTCCCTCCCCGCCTCTTTCTTCTATCTCTTCTTCTTCTTCTTCGGCGTGTGGGAAGGAGAGGAAGAAGAAGAAGAAGAGGGTGGCCACCACTGACCACCGGGGTGGGGCACAACACAGAGAGTGCCGGGCACTGTGGCGGAAGCTTGCGTACCGTAACACGTCCCACGAGCCGGCCAAACAGCCCTCCCATCACCACCACCACCAGTCTCAACAGCAGCAACAGCCACACGCGACACCTCAGTACCGCCAGTCGGAGGGAGAGGCGGCGGCGGGGGTATGTCTAGAGATATTCCGTCCATTCCCTCCCTCTCCGCTTTATCGGGCAGACGGATCATAGGGTCACCTGGTGATGAAAGAGCTTAAGCTTACTCTTGTGGCGATCGGTGGTGGGGATGGTCCATCAGGCTGGAGGGGCTACCACCGGGGCGCGATCCAAGGGTGGATCACGCGCAAAGCGAAAGGGCAAGCCTGCTGAAAGTGAATCCGCTGAAGGCTACAAACGACCGCGACATGCTTCGCCCGAGACAGGGACACAAGGAGAGGACACGAAACCGAGTGGAGCTCTCGATGTTGAAACGGGACCTGAAGGGGATAGTGTGGGTGGCGGACGGCAACGAAAGGCACCGCGCAAGCGTATGATGTGGACTAACAAGTAAGTAGCCAGCCAGCCAGCTAATCAATAATGCGTGGCGCACTGGCCGATAATAATGATGCTTGCTTCAAACAGGGAGGACATGCTGCTGCTCCATGGTGTGAAGCGTAATGGTGAGGGCAATTGGGCAGCAATCCTCCGGTAACCCCTCCCCTTATCACTCACATGGCTTTGGGCTTTCCTCACCTAGCGAACACGATCACTGGGCGCAGAGAGCAATCAGAGGGTTCATTGCTGTTACGCCGAAACAGCACTCAACTAGCCCAGCGATGGAATGCCATCAAGAGGAAGATCCAGCGTGCCCATTACAGTGGGTTTGACGATGCTACCAAAGCGTTGGCGCTTCAAATTGTTGGCGCTATCTCCTCCCTTCCCGACACTTCGGTAAGCTGCTCCTCCCTTCCTCTTATGGCACGAGCATGACCGCCCAGCTATGTTGATCTTGTTAGCAGGCGCAGCAGCCACGAGAGTCAGCTAGTGGGGAAGATCCCCACAACAACAACAACGACGAAGAAGAAGAGGGGGAGGAGGGAGAGGGAGAGGCGAAGGAGGTCGTCCCAGCATCCCAACAGCCCTTTCGTCCTCCTCTTATGCCTGGCCCTTCTCGCGTCTTCGATTGAGATTTCACTCGCAGAAGAATCCATCTCTGTGCACCTCAGAAGGCTTGCAGTAGTGGTGGTACCAAGAGGGGTATGCAGAAGGGGATGTACATTGTTTTAGGCTCAGTATATACATGAGTTGCGCTTAGGCGTTTAAATGTTAAGGAGATCATCGGTGAGAGACTTCTGCGATCGCAGCGTTTGATCACCGGAAGAAGCAAAAGGAGCGGCTGAAGCAGCAGAGGGTCGAAGGAGAGGAGAGGGAGCAGCGGGCTTGACGGGGGTCGAGCGTAGAGGTGGCACTTTCGAAGGGGTCGAGATAGAGGATGCGGGAGTGGAAGGTCGCCGCGGAGATGGCGTCGAGTACGATTGGCGGAGCTGGCGATCGGGCAGGAGGGCAGAAGAGAGGTGAGAGCTGGAACCCAGCTTCTGGGCCACGAGACGCTGCGCGGCAGGTGAGAGAGCAGGTGTGGACGGGCGTTTTGGCGAGGGGGACATAAGGGCACGAAGGGAGCTCTGATCGGCACGGTTGGCTGAATCGCGCTTGCGTTTGCGAGCGCTCTGACTGGCCTTGTCGGTCAAGCGCTGAGCTATCCGCTCACGAGGAGTTTCTTTGGGCATCTGAAAGGAGGGTCCCGGCGAAAGGTCCACTGGTAGGTCGTCGAGGTCGTTCATCACTAACGGAGTGGAACCCACATTACCCCTGATAACCAGAAACTGGGCGTCAGTGCGTGCATGCACACCAACAGAGAGTACAAGCGCTCGGCCTAGGATGTGCGAAAGGCAGCCAACATGCACGTACCATGTCATGATGGGAGATTCGTGCGGGGCAGGCGAAGGCGTGAGCACGAATCCGTAGCCCCTTACTTTGGGCGAGGGCGGTTCTCGGCCCGGCGTGGCACGGAGAGCGTCGAGATCATAGGACTTGAGACCTCCTCCTTCGCGCAGCTGCCGACGCTGCTCCAACAGCTCCTGCTCCCCCGCGTCGAGCATGGCCCATGCAGCTTGCTGGCCTTCTTGTTGCTGCTGCTGCTGTTGCGCGGTGGTCGTGGCGCGCTGGAGAAAGTCCCGAGGGAGGCGAGTGTTCTCATGTGCGAGGGCCTTGGGCGGCGCGCGAGCGGCCTCCTGCTCTTCGCTGGCGGAAAGAGGCACGGAGGAGGGTAGGTACATGAGGGCGTTGGCCACGCTGTAGGGCGCCTCGTCGAGGGAGGCCGAGGGGCGCGGGGCGGGCAGGAGGAGGTCCTGGGCGGTGGGGCCCTCCAGCAGCAGGCGGCGCGTCGCGTCATCGCGCGCAGCGAGCCGCGCCTGCACGCGGGCCTCCTCGCCGTAGAGCCAGCGGTACTTCTCCCGCTTGCGCGCGTTGGCCTCCTCCACCAGCTCCCCGAAGCTCGCGTTGTCTTCGCTCGTGTGGCCCCGCAGGAACCCGTCCAGCCCCACCCGCTCCCACTCCTCCCCCTCCTCCTCCTCGTGCCCCTCCACCGCCTCTCCACCCGCCCTGCTGCCTGCTGTGCTATGGGGGCTGGCGGTGGCGGCGCCGGTCCCGGGCTCCGGGGCGGAGGGCGCATGTTGGGAAGAAGAAGAAGAAGAAGAGGAGGAAGGGGTGGGGGCGCGCAAGGGGGTGGCGGGGAGGGAGGACGAGGAGGCGGGGGAGGCGGTGCGCATGCGGTGGAGTTCAGAGCGAAGGCGGAGGACGAGGGCGTGGTCGTCGAGGCGCTGGGCTTCGAGGAGCTGCTCCTGCAAGCGGAGGCGGGGGAGGTCGGGGAAGAAGTCGCGCGTGATGATGTGGTCGAGGGCGGCCACGTACGCCTCCTCTTCGAGCACCTGGGGCTTCGGGCGCGGCTGCGGCACTTTGAACCCTTCCGGCGTCCTCGTGGCGATCGCGAGGCTGCTATGGGGGGCAGTCATGGCCATGGCTGGTCCGCGGCACAAGTAAGTGGGGGAAGAGGAGAAGACTAGACGAAGGACTACACGAACAAATATTTGAAAAAGCCACGAAAAGGCCAACAAAAATAAGAAAGAAAAAAGAGGAAAATGATTTCTTTCCCAATCCATCGTGCTTAGAATTCCTTCATTAGGGGAAGAGGCACCAGAAGGTCTCCGCTCTCCTCTCTCGCCCGAGCTGACTCTGGGCCCCCACACCACACCTCGCCCTCCCCTCATCCTCCTCCGCTGCGGTCACTCACTGTTGTTGGTGGGAAGGAGGAACCATTTTGTGTTGCCACACTGCCCCCGTGCTCCCTCTTGTTCTTGTTCTTCTTCTCGATCCTGGTGTGAGGTCGGGGCACGCACTCAACTCTGCTGCGACCACCCTCCGACGAAAAGCGACAAAACATCGCCATGGCTACTGCCGCCTCGTGTGTAGCGAGGACCGGTGGTTTCGTAGATGGTACTCTCACCCCCTTCCCTTGCTCCCTCAAGGGCCTCCCTCGCCGAACGTCATTACTATTTGTTTTTTATTTTTGTTGTTTGTTTTATTTATTTATTTATTTTTGTTGTTATTTATGAAGTGGTGCATGTGTTTTGTAGTGAAAGCGTTCCACTGAAGTAGCGTAACTACACACTTGGGACGACATAAGATTTCATTTTGTGTATCGCGAGGGTGGTGGTGGTGGTGTGGCCCTCCTCTGGCTCCTGAGGCTTCTGCCCACTTACGTGCACGGTGCAGAGATGGTGGAGGCACTGTGTTCGCATGCCAACGATGGGGCGGCAGTGGTACGCCGACAGATCACGGAGTCTCTCGTGGACATCGGCCGTAAGCAGCCCAACCTTGTCCTTAGTTCCTGCCTTGACTTTCTCCGCAAACACATGAAGGTATTGTGCGAACTGGTCTCTAGCGGAGCGGAGATCGTCTCATTGACATGAGCGTGATGGTACAGTGCGAAGAGAAGCATCGTATTACCTTGCTGCAGATTATTGAGCGGATTCTGTCACTTCGGCGCGATCTCATCAACGACAATTTGGCCTCGCCCTTGATAGAATTATGCATGTCCGATATGACACGCGAAAAAGTGGGCCCACTCCTATCTGCCGCATTACTTGAAGTAGATTGAAACTGATGCCAACAACGGCCCATCACACAGGAAGTCATGGCTGAGTGGCAGGGTGCGGCTTCAGCAGTCTTGGTATCAGTGGGCATGCGCTGGCCAGACTTAGTGATGGACCAACTGTTGGCACGCTTTGCTCCTGGCACTCTTCCGCATTACTTTGTTATGAAGACACTCGGCGATTTCACCGCTGCACACCGTATGACAATATCACCAGCACGCTGTTTTTTAAAGCATTGATCGCGTTTATTATTTTATGTGCAATTGCAGCGATCGCCGCCGTACCGAAATTGAAAGTTGTACTAGCGCGTGTGCTGCCCGTCCTGGCCTCTATCAAGGTGGATAATATGAAGTGGGTGTTTGCTACCTCAATGTGGAAGTTCTGTGATGCTGTAGTCACGTATGTGGCAGATATCGATAAGGTACGACACCGCTAATTCGTCGAGTTTAATGAATTGTTATCGTATCTTACTCGGGGGAACAAAATGTAAGGCTCCAGACAAGTCGATCACCGTGCAGGGATACTCAGGTGAGATATTTCCTGCTTATGAAATCATTTTCACGAATTGGCTCCCGTCGCGCGAACCCAAGGTACTGCCGGTAACAGCATGTCACATGAAGCCAATAGACTGACTCGCAGATGATGCAGGTTCGCGCAGCTACAATTCAAGCAGTGGGCTCGATGTGCGCCATCATCACTCCGCAGCAATTTGAGACTCAGTTACCACGCATCCTTGCTGCCATGTTAGGCCTTTACAAGAAGGATGCCAACCACCTTCCTATAACGATGGGTCTCTGCCAGCTTCTCGATGTAGCCATACGTGACGATTCGCAGGTTCGCAGCATGAATTCAAAGCCGTAGACTCACATTTTCTAATCTTATCCAATTAGATGCTCTATCCGCATCTTAATAATCTGTTAACGTCCCTGCACGCCTTAGCCTGTGTTCCACCGGAGGCCGAACCCACATCTATCAAGAACCACAATGAACTCATGCGATGCTTCGATATTATGGGCCGTAGATTCCCCGATGACGTCATTACATTCCTCCTCGGACGCCTCGACATCCGTATATCCAAAGCACCCAAGCAGCGCACGGCCACACTGCTCATTCTCAAGGTACCCGAACCACATATGTGCATGCTTCGTATTTTTTCCGAAATTTATGAGTACAAATCTAATTTGCTATCTATCACCGGCAGCATTTGGTCACTCGGCTGGGAGCACAACTTGAAGACAGGAGAGGCTTGGTCGTCTCGGGTATCCAACCTTTAGCTCGTACTGAAACATCTTTAGACGTGAAGAAGACCCTTGCGCAGCTTATCATAGCCATGGCTGGCCATAACTATCTTTCCGAAGAAGTACGTATTATGATTTGTTTTTTTCGTTCGAGTTGCAAGAATAGTGCCTTACTGTCACTGTGCACATACACACTAGGGCGGACACGTAGCAATCGAATTCATCGTGGCACAATGTGCGCTCACAGACGTCGAAACGAAGATTGATCGATCCCAGATTGCCAAGAAAGCTAAGACAGCACCAGGAGAAGAAGAAGAAGACTCGCCTGAGGAGCTGCGCAACATGTGCGACAACGTTCTCAACCTACTCACTACGACCATTCCTTGCATGGTTGATGTTCTTTGGCCTTTCCTTCTCGAAACCGTTGTTCCTCGCCAGAACACGCCTGCTATGGCGATTATCGCCAAATGCATTGCACACCTTGCTGCTCTCAAGCGTTCCACCCAGGCCCCTGATTACCTTATAGATTTCGACGTACGTTACCTTCCATGCCATAATTCATAATTGAGCATTATTGTGGCAATAGGAGTGATATCCTCCCCATGCAGAGGTTGGTAAATCTGCCGAAGCCACCCGAGATAATTGCCCGTCTGATGGTCATGCTCTCGGTGCCATTGCGGCGTGGACGATTGGGACTGCACATCCTGCAGGCTCTATTAGCACTTGGCCCCGCTCTTCACTCGAACATTGCTCCTATGTGGGATCATGCCATCCCCAAGCTTGCGCACTATCTACAGACAAATTCTGAAGCAGAATCATGGAACTCAAATTCATGGGAGGAGCTGGTCCTACGGCTTCTTGCCGAAACCATCAAAGTACCTCTTCTTTTGTCTATGATGTCCTCGTATTTCGTTCGCACTGACTAGTTGCTTGCTTCAACTCGCAGGTTGTAGATTCGGAAGAATGGACGTTGCAGCTTGGGGACTGCTACACCAAGCATCTAGCCATGTATGCTGCTGACAATGAACTGAAACGTATATGCTTCAAGCAACTGGGCCTTGTTCTTCAAAAGCTCACCAAAAAGGACTACATCCATACCAAGCTTCAGGACATGTTCAACATTTGTCAGGTACGCTCTGCTTGGCCCCAAAGAAAATATCGAGCGATGACATGCTTACAGCTTGTCGCTGTAGCACACCGACGAAAATGAACGACAAGGTTGTGCACAAGCATTTGGATACTGTGCGGCGTCGCATCTCGATATAGTACTGCAAAAGGTGAATGGCTTTCTCAGTGGGCCAGAGAAAAAGGAGAGCTCCGGCGGCTTTCTCAGCGGAATCCTTGGCGGTTCCAAATCTCAAGAGGTAAGCACAACCAAAACCTGTTATCAATTGTTTCGCTGCTCATCGTATGGCTTTTAGCAAGCGGCTAAGGGCACAGTGGACACGTGTTTCCTTGCCTTCGGATATATTGCAGCATATGCTACTCCATCCCTCATTACAACACGTATCGACGTTCATATTATCAACAACATCAAGCTTCACCTTCCGGCAGTCAAAACTCCTGAGCGTAAGACCGTACGTTTCTTACTTATCGATCATGGCCTGGGAGCACCACTAAATTAATTGCACATTCCGTTTGTGGGGGAATAGGTTGCAATCAAAGCACTTGACTTGATCGGTAAGGCTATGCACCCAACGCACCTGGGAGCACCCTATGTTTTACGGCAGCGAGATGAGCTCTTGTCTATTCTACTCGAATATGTGGCGCCAACCAGCAATTCTAAATCTTCTTCACCTCGCAAAGACGAGTCTATAGTACCTCATCCTGTCCGCATAGCTGGACTGAATGCCATAGCCACTTATACGTACACTGTCACCTTTCTTTTTTTGTAGCCTTCTTTCGATCCATGGCCTCATTTCCTTATTTTCACGTGCTGCAGGTTCTTGGAGCCGAGCATCCCCGATAAATTGCAAAGCGATCTTGCTAACCGTACTTGCGCCTTTCTAGAGCTTAGCAATACCATCAAGGTACAATCCCTCGTTTCTTGATTATTGTTATGGATTTTACAAAAGAGCATTATCAGGACGAGGGCAAGAGTAAGGATAAAGCTGAAGCAGAAGAGAAGGCACGCAAGAAGGCCGAGGAGCATGAGAAAGGGGTTCAGTCCGTTTTACAGAGCCTCAATGAGTCCCTTGCTGCTACCATATTTATGGATACCTCTATAGCTGCTCTTACTCGCATCTTCAATGTACTTCCCCGATCTGTTGCTTCGAGCGCTGGAGTTGACTGACTTAAGTCTTGGTTTTATGATTAGGTGCTTAAAATTTACTCTTGTAAACCGGACGGGACAGTCAGGGAACGCGCAGTTAATGCGGTGCTGTTCTTGTTAAAGAAGTATGTGGAGTACAAGACCAATCAGACTGGCCCTAAAAAAGAGAAGCATTTCGAGGGCCTTGGCGCCTGCCTTGCCTTCATCATACCGCGTTGCACTGATCCTGTTGTGGCCGTTCGCCAACGTGCTCTTGAAGCCGTTGGCATATCCCTCTGTACGAAGAATCCCAGCCAGTGCTAACTCTCGCCATTGAGTTGATTGTATGGCCATGTGATGTGAGTAGACATCGACAATATGCTGCGCACGAGCCTCGATGAAGAGGAAGGGTATAATATGGTGCCTCCGTCAGTTCTGCGACCTCTCAATTCTATGCGCGAGCAGATTGCCTCGACGGAGATGAATGACCAATACAAGGCACATGCGCTCATCTAATTTTTTGTTATAACCATCTTTTTCTAGCTCATAGACTGACAACGATTGGCTTCATGGATGGGGCAAATCAGGTGATGCAAGAATTGGCTGGTATTTTGGGCCACATGGTAGCTGCGGAGGAGCTACCGCTGCTCCTTAAGAGTATCCTAGCCGGTCTCACTGACCTTCAATTACCATCTGCCCTTGGCACTTGCGTCGTGCTCAACGGCCTCATCAAAAACCGAGGCGAAGAACTTAAGGACCGCGTACCCGAAGGCATTGCTTCCATTTATTCTCAACTTTAGATTTGCCAAAGTGCATACTAACGATAGGAGTATCGTTGGTGCGTGCAGTGCTCAGTCAGCTCATTGAGGAGATGAAAAAGATCTCGGTCGAGCAGACTCTCAACGCCACTCTACACGCTGTCCGTAATCTGGCACTTCACCATCGACTGCAAGTTATGAACGAACTCCTAGCCGTGCCCGTGCCACATCCTCCGCAAGTGGTTAAGTCCTTCCAAGTCATTGCTAAGGACAGTAGTCTAGTCATGGATCTAGTTAATCACCTACTCCAACTTCTCAACTACGGCCTCCTCTACGATGAAAAGGGCCAGGGCAAGGACAAAAAGTTCACCCCTAAGCCGCTGGTGCTATCAGCCACAGCGGCATTGGGAGAAATCATGCAGACAGACGAGATGGCAACAGTAGTGGCCGAGCACTACGCGCTCATCTTTGGATCGCTGCTCCTGCGCATAGGCACGTCGAACGGACAACCTGAAGCTCTCAAGATCATCACCGAGACCACGAAGAGCTTCCTTGAGTGCGCGAAGGAGGAAACCCTCATAAATCTCGCCAAGACCAATAACTGTTGGTCGCGCCTGGACGGCTCCAAGTATACTGATGTACGTCGTCGACCTCCCTCCTTTATACCAACAACAACTAGGCTCACAGCTTTCGCATGACAGGTCATCACCGAAATCACTAACGTGGTCGGAAAGGAACACCCAGAGCATGTAGCACCACTTTATCGCTTCCTGCTGCCTTTCATGAAAGGCAATTATACGGGACACCGCGTAGTGGCCGCCTGTACCCTTGCCGAGGTGAGTAGTACTTCTCGGATTTGCCCATGCAAGACTGTACATTAACATCAGTGGTAGCTTATCAATCACACAGGAGGCAATGGAGAGCTCCTGCACCAATTGGTGAACGCTCTGCTCCTGTCTCTTGCTGACGCCAACATCAAGATCTACTCCTTGCGTGGTCTAGGCAACATAGTATCGGCGGGCAAGCTCATGGTCGACAAGTATGCTACGACCATTCTCGACGCTCTCGTGTCCTACATCGACAACGCCGACGAGGTTCTCGCTATGGAGTCGATGAACGGTCTCTCCAAGGTGTTCGAGTATGTCGACGAGGGCCGAGTGGCGCCTACGCTGGTCAATCTCTGCCATCGTATTAGACCTGCCTTCGAAAAGCCGTCCGACGAGATGCGCGCAGCGTCATTTACTCTCTTCGGCACCCTGTCCCGCTTCGGGCAGGACGAACTAGCTATGGATCCGTTCTTTGAGCAGATACACATGCATCTACCGGCCATTCTACTCCATATCAACGATGGTAACGAGCAAGTGCAAGAGGCCTGCAAGAAGGCCCTGCGCCGCCTGGGTACTCTCATGCGCGCCCAGCCTACCACTGCCTTCCTCGATGAACAGTTGGCCCCGGGGGCCATGTTCTCCTTCGATGACTTCCTCACGGACTTTTCCAAGCTGCTGATCGAGTTTTATCCCGAGCGGGTCAACTACTACGTCATGACCGCCATCGAGCACTTCCAGTCGGCGTGGACACCAATTCGCGGCAGCGCTGCTTCCTTCGTGGGTGCTCTCCTCGGGCAGCT
>CDEZ01019895.1:0-48369 GCA_000826365.1 Acanthamoeba royreba
GTGGAAGTGGGACCGAGAATCGGCCAGGCTCTTGCGTTCGATAATCGAGTCTGTCGAAGAGAAAGTGGAGGTCCATAACAAGCTGCAGTACGTGTAGCTCAGGGACAATTCATCACCATTGTCTTACTAATTGCTTCTAAACAGTGAGAAGGACCCCGAGAGTAAGCTTAGCGACAGGAAAGAGCGCAAGCAGGTAGCAGATCAAATCGCTGCTTTCTGGCCCAAGGAGTTCCAGATGAAGAGGGCAGACATTCTGCGGTTCGTCCCCTGCTCACTTAAGACTTGTGCATTTGATCTCGCTCATGTGCGTCGAACTACAGAAAGAATAGTGCTATCAAGCAGAGCGGCAAGAAGAAAGACGACCCCGCCGCAGAAAAGAATGGCGGGCAGAAGGAGGAAAAGAAGAGTGCCAAGCGGGATGATCAAAAGGAAGACAACGGCAAGGCCAAGGACAAGAAGAAAGAAGACAGCGAAAAGAAGGTAATCACAACAACAACAACAACAACAACCACTGCACCAACGACAATGCCAGCCCCATCGAGCCGAGACAAGAAAGGGACCTCGCCTTCGGATGGCAAACGGTCGCCCTCACCGCCTCTTGTGCGACTTCCTCCGTTGCCTCCTTTTGCCTCGGTGGCCCCCGCCGTACCACCAAGTGGCACTCCCATCACGCGAGTGGTCCCTGACTCCCAAGACGACGACGTAATCATCCTTGGATAAGGCCGTTCCCGCACACGCTTGGCCTTTGGGCAAATAAACGGGACCAATCAACAAAGACCCACCAATCACTCAGTGTCGCGTAAAACAGCGGAGTGAGCCTTCTCTATCGGCTTCTTCTCTGGCCACCACCCCAAACGCATCCTACCCCTCACTCGGCAACAACCGCACCGAGGATGGCCACAACCACCACGCAGAACGCGGTCTGGCTTGCTGAGGTGCGCTACCACACGGACCTTGAATGGCTAGAGCGGTACCACAACTGGCGGGACGCCAACACGTGGATGGCGGCCCACTACGAGGTGCCGGTGGTGCTGTGCGTGGGGTACCTGGTGGCCATCTTCTCCATCCAGCGCATGATGCGCGACCGCAAGCCGTTCGACCTCTCCGGTGCGCTCTTCTGGTGGAACGCCGCGCTTGCGGCCTTCTCCGTCTTCGGTGCCCTCGCAGTCGTCCCGCCCATTATCGGGGCCGTGCTCACCGTCGGAGCTTCCCACGACATGTGCCACTTTGGCACTGAGGTACGTCACCTCCTCCTTTCCTCCTTGGCAGAAGGAGCATTTTGACCGACTGTCCCTTTGGGGACCGGTCAATTAAACCCCTATTGGTCTATTATCTGCTTATTTAATGATGCACTGCAACACCGATATAAGCATACATTAATATGGATAATCATATGGGCTCAAGGCTGACCACCAACATTGCACAGGCTGCCAATCCATGGGTCTATCTGTTTTGCATAAGCAAAATTCCCGAGTTGGTTGACACCCTGTTCATCGTGCTGAGGAAGAGGCCGCTGATATTCCTGCACTACTATCACCACGCCCTCACGCTGCTCTATTCTTGGACAGCGTGGGCCGTATCCCTTCCGACCGGAGGCTGGTTCGCGGCGATGAACCTGATCGTGCATTCGCTGATGTACTCGTACTATGCTGCCTGCGCTCGGGGAGTGCGCTTCAGCCAGACCATTCGCCAGAGCATTACTTCGCTTCAGATCCTCCAGATGGTGGCCGGAGTGAGTATCGTCGTCCACAACATGATCGTGTGCAACGACAACCCAATTAACCACCTCTGCGGCCTCCTCATGTACGCCTCGTACATGATCCTCTTCACGAAGCTCTTCATCGACTCGTATATCATCCGAAAACCCCGCATATCACCCCACAAGCAGCCGAACCCCAGCGAGGCAGCAAAGAGGAAAGAAGAGTGATGATCCCTTCTGTAGTTGCGTTACAGCCACAAAAATTTGTGGAATTTTCAACAATGCAGCGCGTTTCAAATTTTTCGAACTTAGCATTAATGACAAGAATACATAAGGGAATCCGCAGTGGAATCTGCCTGCTCTCTGTTGAAGACGCCAGCCACCAGAGCAGCACACAAAAACCCGAGAGAGACACACAGTGTTATGCAGCGGGAGGGTGGAGAGTGGGTGGCAGCCTACGGGAGCCCGGCCATAAGTCGGCCCATCCCTCAGCGTACCTTCACGGACGGCTCGCCGCCCACATGGACGGCCACCGCGGGCGGCGCCGGCTTGCCGGCCCCGGTGGACTCTGACGCGCCCCCGACCGACATCCCACCGAGCGAGCTGCCCAAGCTGGCGCGCGAGGCGGCCGAATGGGACTACGCGGCTGTCCTCGAACGCCGACATCTTCCCCTTCGCCGCTTCTTTGCTGCCGTCTGCCACACCCTCGGTAAGAATTTCTTTTATTTTTATTCATTCCTCTTTTTCTTTTTCTTTTAATTTTAATTTTACATTTTTTGTTCTCTTTAAATGCAATATTTAAAGAAATGGGAATTCGTGCTAATGGTCATTGGTCCACACTAGTGTTTTTCGCTGTGGTGGCAGGTACGTGGTTCGTGCCGTGCATGGGACTGGGCGAGTTTGCATTCGCAGAGGACTATCTACGCAGAGGATGCCTGCCATGGGGCTCGCTGGTGCTGTGGCTGACGCTCCTCTTGGGCGGATTCTCCTTCGTCGCCTTTTGGACGTGTGGGCGCGACAATCCGTTCCAGGGACGCTCACGCACGTACTACGTACGTGGAGCACACAGCTCAGACTTGGGATGATCATTCATTACGATATCTGATCTTGGCGGTGGTGGTGGTGATGATGATGATGATGATGACGATGGTGACATGTACAGGACATTGTACTGCTTATACCGGTAGGAACATTCCTCTTCTTCTTGGGTCCAGTGTTCACTATCGCCGCTGAGACGACACTGAGCTCTGTTGGCGCCGAGCTTACCGAAAGGATCTTGGGAATGCACGTTAGCCGATGGGGCTTTGGCATAATGGTATTTATGTTCCTTCTCTCCTCGATATGGTGGCAAGGCTGATTTGTCTTTCAATGCCTCTGTGTCAGTTCAACTGCATCTTCTACGTTATCCCATTCATGTTGGGCCTTCATTACTCGTATCTGGACCGCGCGAAGGCCTTCACGCGCCTGGGCACCAAGCTCAGCATGGGCTACTGGCTCCACCTGAGCTGGATGGAGATGGGCATGATCTTGGCGCTACTCCTGCTCTTGTGCCCTTTCTTCGCTTTTCATCTCTGGCTCATGGTACTTCCTCCCAGTTGACTGGCCTCACTGCTGGGTCTCACCGCGAGTGTGCCTTGCAGTACGTTGAAGACTGGTTCCGTATGGTAATGTTCGTTATTGTCTACGGAATCTTTGTGCTGATTCTCTACCTAGTCAGCCTTGCTGGGCTGTGGTACGTACTGCGACCCAGATGATGGGGCATGCGACCAGCTTGTTTAACATCACACATGCAGGCACAAGCAGTTCCGATTTTCAATTCATCATTACTTCGTGGCGGCCATCTTGATACCATGGACATATTTCTTCAATCCCTTCTCCGCTATCCTTCAAGCCATCCTCGCTGGCATCTTCGTTGAAGGTAGAAGCAAGGAATACTAAGTTTTGTTCAAGACGTTGGATCCTCATGTTCACTTTCCGATGACAGGTGTGAGCCGTTGGTCTTTCGCATGGCTGTTCCGAAGCATACGGCATGAGCGTCTTACCATGATCTACCTGGAGTGGGTCAAGCACGAACACAGCGACTTCCTGAACGACTACGACAAGGAGCTAACACGCTACGAAGTTTTAGGCCGAGCCTTCTAGAGCCATGCATGGGACTCAGAGCGGCCGAGGTTTGGGTTGGGAGGCGAGGATAGCCTCATCTCTCTGGTCCTCACTGGGCGCGCGTGTAACACGACAACAACAAATATGTTTTCGGGAACTGATGGCGTCAGTTCATAATAATAAATAGGAGTCAAAAATCGTAGATACAACGAAGGTGAAGCTGACCGCCACCACGACTTACACGTATTACCGTCCAGCCTACCCCGTATAGTGGAGCGTCACATCGGGGCGAACCATGCGCCGTAGCGGCCTCTCACGCACAGACGACCAGGGTCCCGAAGGTCTCGTAAACTTGGAAGCAGGCGTACATCTGCACGAGCGCCCCAGCGATGGTGAAGCAATGCCACAGGCTATGGCTGCCCAACTGATAAAAATGAATGGTGGCGTCAGCTCTGAGCGTAGGAAGCAAGAAAAGGGAAAGGACGTACTGCGCTGAAATCATACTTGCCGGGGCTCCACTTCTCGGGGATGCGGTTGGCATAAATGTAGGCACCGCTTGAGTAGATGAGGCCTACCAGCAGTTCCCATCGAGCAATCTGCCAAACGATCCACGGCCCGTGAAGGTACAGAAGGTGCGGCAGCGGCATCAAAGTGGACCAGCCCAGGGCCAGGAATACACCTGTCACGCAAGCGATAAGGCTAAGTTAGCACGCAAAGTGACATAGCTTGTCTTTGACCGAAGCAGGCTGAAGGTACAGGTGCGGTATTTGGTGTACTGCGGGGTAGAGAAGAAGGGAAGGAAGGAGATGATTACGCCCAACACACCCAGGGCCATGAAGCTGAACAGATAGAAGGGCTGCCAGAACGACTCGCATATGAATCCGTAGTAGAGCATAGGCGAGTAGGCTCCTACTAAGAGCATACTGATGCTTGAGTAGTCGAATCGACAGGTCCACTTGTATCTGCATTGTCCAATCATCAAACATTCATCAGCATTCACGAATCAGGGGATGCACAGGCAATCTCCTGGGACGTACGTGCAAGGGGAATGACAGTTGAAAGCGTGGAAGATGGTGGAACTGAGCATGGAGGCCTCTACAGCAAGGAAGAACGCAAGGAAGAGGTAGGGCTCGGCCACCGTGCGCCATTCAAGTCCAAACATCACCTGGGCGCCCAGCCACAGGAACACCACAAAGCCGAAAAAGTGTGTCCATATGTTCCAGCTCTCTGTGGACAAAAATATTAGAAAATATCAGGAAAAAATACTTACCAGAATAAATATTAATTTTGGAAATAAATATACATTAGTAGATTCAACTTTAAAAAATGAAAAATATCTTTTCCGTTTTCAGTGCAAAAGGAAAATGAAGAAAAAGATTAAAAAGATTAAATTGAATTTCGAAGGATTTGGGATGTTGGGCTCAACCCAAGATTCTTGCAAAGGGGGAGGTACCGTTGTGGAGGCGAACGAGGCTGTGGAGACAGAGGCCGACGGAGAAGTTGACCCGGTAGCCAGCCAGAATGAAGGGGTTGTGCTGGAGGTAGGCTGGCGACTCGTCGTACGTGCACAGCTTGTAGCACTCGGGCCTGACCAGGTTGTGTTGATGTTCCTCTTCTTCTGCATCGTCCTCCGCTTCTTCTTCTTCAGAAGGCAGCGAGGCGATCGAGTCGGACGACGACGCTGGGGTATGGAGGTCTAGCTCGTCCTCTGAACTGACTGAGGCCAGCAGTTCTTCCTCTTCTTCTTCTTCCTTCTTCATCATCTTGTCAAAGTCTTGCTCTGCTGCCAGCAACCGAACACGGTCGGAGTCAGTCATGGCGAGGAGGTGGGCGTTGATGAACAGAAGCCGCAGAAGAAGGAAGGGTAGGGTAGAGTCGTGTGTTGTCCCTTCCGGGGCCGAGACGACAAGAGAGGGGCCGGCCACTACCACACACAGGAGAGAAGAGAGATGACACAAGATGTACAGGTACAGAGATAGATGTAGGGTGCTGTTGGTGTTGATTTCCGTACAGAACAAAAGCTGGGGAGCGAAGTGCCCCGAGGTGGTCTAGCTGCCTTGTCTTGGCAACCAACCCCCGACCAGTAACGTAATACATACCATTCATTCTCGTCGAAACAACTCCGAAATGCCGTTCGATTTGCGGTAATTCTCATCTAAAAAAGTAAAGTGTTTCAAAATTCGAAAAAGATTTCGAAATAATTTGTATCCACACAAACGAACGGAGAGAGCATGGGACGAGGGAGGAGCGTGAAGAAGCCCGTCACGGCGGGGACGCCAGGACAGGGAACACCCAAGGCTTTGGGACAGCAGCAAAAGAAGCCTGGCGTTGGCACGGCTACGATAGTAGGTGCTGCGATAGATAAAAACCACAAAAGGAAGAACAAGAACCAGAGTCACAAGCAGAAGGCGGACGAAGGCAGCGGGGAGGAAGCAGCCTCCACGTCAACTTCTGCGCCGGGAGAGCATGCGCGGTTGATCTCAAAGTACCACGCGCTCAACAAGTACCGCGAGTCGGTGAACCACGACCCGACCCTGACTCCGGCCGCCCGCGCGGCCAAGCGCCGCAAGCTTGATGCCGAGCTGGCCAAGGTGCAGTGTTGCTTTCATCATACACTTGCTCCGAATTGTGCATTGCGCTTAATTCCGACTCATGACCATCCGACATTTGATTTGTTTGAACAGTTGGGAGGACTGGAGGCATACCAGCAAGCCAGGTTTGATGTCCTCCAATGAGTTCTCCTCATGAATCCATATGCCAATGCTGAGTTACACGTCTTTGTGCTGCAGTTTGACAGGCGAGTCGGCACCGGAGCACAAACAATTCAATGCCGGACAGTGGGTCGTGCAGGAGCTGCGTGCCGAAGGCAAAGAGAAAGGCGTAACTACAGAGGAGAAGCTGCGTTTGCTGGACGTTGGAGCGATCAAGAATCAGTACCTCGATCACACGTCATGGCTGGACGTTACTGCGATCGACCTCAATCCGCAACACCCATCAGTCACCAAAGCCGATTTTTTCCAATATCAGTGCGTTCTTTCCTCTCTTCTGCATACGCAAGCCTTGGTATGCTTGTTCTAAATTGTGGATAGATGTACAGCACCCTTCGATGTCGTGGTACTTAGTCTAGTCATCAATTTTGTCGGTGATCCTCGACGAAGAGGCGAGATGCTCGTGCGGTGTAGGCGGATGGTGAAAGATGGCGGGAACCTCTTCATCGTGTTACCCCTTGCATGCATCAACAACTCGCGGTAGGGCACGCTTGAAGATACGCGGCTGTATTGCCAAACTGATGTTAACGACCTCCTCTCTCAGTTATGTGACGCACGAACGATTCGTGAAGATGCTGCAATCACAAGGATTTGAACTGATCAAGCACAAGAACAGCAACAAGCTGTGCTTCTACATTTTCAAGAAGCTCTCTGGCCAGGAGCGAGCAAATGTTCGTCCTCACACTGGACATGTGTTCATTCCAGCTAATCAGAGGTACAATTCCAAACACAGGATAAAGTGTGGCAAGCTCGACAATTCAAGCGCAAGTTATGTCGAGGAGGAGAAGATCGGAACAACTTTTGCATCATCATCCGAGGCCCCAAGAAGCAAAAGGGCAAGACAAACGATGATGTGTCAGAGTGAGAAACTACTACACACACCTCAAATGATAACCGTGAATTCAAAATTAAACAGATACATCATAAAGCCCATCACTGCGGGCCCATTATGGGGCTGTTGTACCACGCGCTCGTATCGCAGCGCAGCTCGCCGTCTTCTCCCTCTGGAGCCGAGCCCGCTCGAGAGACTCGGAGAGCGCGCCTCTTTTCCCGGCTGAATCGACTGGGACGTTTCGTCTCTGCCTTAGCTGCCGCTTCCGGTCCTACCTTCTGGATGTTGTAGAAGTGCACCTTAATCCACTCGATGGTTTCTGTAAGATCGACCTGAATGAAAGGAGCGTTCGATCAATAAGTCTTCCATGGTAGGTGGCATGATGCCAAGGTACCTTCATGCCAACGTCGATCAGATCGTTGGTAATGGTATGATCGTCCATGGGCATGAACTTTTCCATCGTTGGGTTCAGTTGGTGGAATCGATTGCCTGATTAAGCGTTTAGTGAGTAGCCTGCGAAGACAATGACATCCACGAAGGGGATCTTATACCAAGAAGCATCTTGACCATCAATAATTGCGAGCTGAGACCACCAGCTACCAGCAACTGCACGTACACAGTAGTGAGCCCTGTTCCGGCAGGGATAAGGTGGATGACTGTACCTCTGGCAACTTGGGAGCCCACTGAAGAACACCCCAGTCGTGATCGTCTCCGCCAATAAACTGCCGCAAGTGGCCCGTGCCCAAGCTCAAGATATGAATCTTTGAGGGTTCAACGGGCTCAAGAGCCTGTCCACCGTAATGATCCAGATGAGTTAGATTCCAATCTATCATATAAAGGTAAAAGGGCATGTAAACCTGTTCACTCATGGTCATGGTCAATGCCATTAGCGCGGGATTGTTGACCATCACGGCACCATCCACGTGCTGAAATAAGGATGCCACACATGAGAATTTGAGTTACCCGAATTGTAGGCACGATATTATACCTTGTTAAAGGAGGGGAAGAAGGTTGGTGCGGCAGCTGAGCCCATCACAGCGTGCCACAGAGGCGTGGAAAGTTCTTCCTCACTACTGATTGTTTGGTCTGCAAGGGGATGATTTGCGTCAACATCAGTTCATTCACGAGGGCTTCTCAACCACCGTACCAGGCTTGAGCGGAATGTTGTGGTAAATCCTAGGCTCCCAGCTCCTCTCCTCACCTTCCGCATCGTTATCTGATTATGGAGAAATCTCCATGAGTGACTACGCCATGGTACGTTCAAAGGGCATGCATACCGAGAAGGAAAGATGCTATGAGGATCTTCTTGGGCACATCACGTATGAGAACGTTTCTGAAGATTTCATCCCCGAACACAGTTAACGGCTCTTTAGCATACTTGGCCTGATTGAGAGCGAGACCCTGCGCAGGGGAACAAAAAGTGGCGACATTCAGGGCCATGCAGGAGGATATGATGTATCCTGACATACAGTACCTGTACTGTATGCCTCGTCTTGGGCTTGAAGAAGTGCGGAGCAAATGACTTGAGCATTTCACAGATAAAGCTCGGCGATCGTCCTGGGATTCATGCAAGTTAGGTTGGTACGAAGGAATCGTGGGGAGGAGTACCAATTGACAGGCCAGACGCCACCATAGCTCCGCCTGATATGCCCGCTACAAATAGGAGGGAAAGAGTAAGCTGAAATGAACTGAGCGCCAAAAGAGCAGCAGGAGACGTGCCTAAGAGATCAACTCGCTGCAGGAGATCAGGGAAGATCTCCAGAAGTCGGGACAGGATTACAGTCTCAATGATGGCGCGCAATCCACCTCCATCGAGAGACAAAATACGATAGTGCCCATCGCCAACGTCAACTTTCTTCCTTACTGGATAGTTGCCCACTGCATTTTGATAGGTAAGTACTTATGCGAGCAAGATAGTACGGCGGGCAGAATGTACGTGGTGATTTGCCCGTGTGTTCATCGCCCTTCTCGCAGAGCCGCCGAGTAAGATTGGTGATGCGATCAAGGTGGGTTTGAATGAAGAGACCAGTCTTGCAGAACATGTCATGTAAGGGTAAGTACGAACTTTTACAATAAACAAGCTGCTAATAGTACATGCACAGCTGCTTCCGCCTGCAAGTAATGCTTGGTTGGCGCAGTTTCTACAAATGATGCCGCTCTGCTCAAGTGATCAGATGGGCTATGAAAGCGTTGATGCAACAATTGACGTACCGCACAGCGCTGCTCCCTGCAGTATGTGATGACAGAGGAAAAATATCGGAGGCGGCTCGGGTAAGATGAGGTGAAGCGGATCGGTGCGTTGGAGACGGAGATGAGGACGCGAGCTCACTGTTAGATCGCACATGAACCTCACCGGATCCTCTTAAACTGGGGGAATCCTCCTGCGTTTGATTGTTCATGCCCTCTAGACTCTTTCTAAGCATGGTTACCGCCTTAGCGGTGTCAACTCGTGATGATGGAGCGTTCTCAAGAATCGATTTCCAAAAAGCTGCTTGTTCTTCATCCTAAGTGTATTGAGTGAGATGCATAATCTCAAGGAAGGGCTGAGTTGAGACGTCTGCACCTGTGTAGTGAAGGATAGTTTCTTGTCGCCAGCATCAGTATGAACGTTGACTGTGTAATTGTACTGCCTCACGTCAACCAGCTGATGGTGCCGGTTACCGTTTTTACGAGAGCCCTACATGCGTAGGACAGTGTTAAACTCAATTTGTTGAAGATTTACTGTGTAGAAACGCACCCCATGTACGAGCATACTGGTATCTACTTTAGTGATGGTAACAAGATCCACTATTTCCTTGAATTTGATTCAAGTTGAGATGTCGGTCCTCTCAAGAGGCTATTGAGGCATAACATACCACGTTTTTGATTTTGTAGTACTCAAGACGTAATCCGTCCGATACGCAATAGAACCGTTCCCAGCTTTTGTCCCGTTCCCTACCTGTCTCAGCGTTCATGCAATCAGAGCAGACAAGAATTGAGCAGTCTAAAGTCTGGCAATCGTACCGAACCACAAGAACCCGTTCACCGCTAAACTCCTATTGACATTGGTCTGGCTCGATGATGGTGGGGAGAACAGGCTTCGGGTCCATTCTCTTATCTCCTCGAACGAACTTGCGGCAAACCTGAGGTAACCCATTTTCGTCCTCACGCTTTGCACCCATCCCTCGGTTGCTACACGAAACTTAGTTCAGGACTCACTTTGAAGAGCTTCGGAATCGTACTGTTGAAGAGGACGCGTTTCATGACAGGAGGGTAGGCAGAAGGAGCTGACATGAATTCTTGATTGCCACTTTCCTCTTCGTTGTGGTCGCCGGCGCTCTCCATCCGCTTCTCCTCTCTCTCGCGTCGCTCGTTTTCGGCATCCCTCTTCATATCCTGGGCTTCCTTCATTTTCTGTTTAAGCATGTAGTTGTGATCAATGTAGTCCACTCCCTATACAATCACCATGACGATGAGAACTCGCTTGTATCTACAGAATTGTACATGGGTGAAGGCACCTTGAGATCTAGCTGCGCGTAAGCCAAACAGCCATCAGAAATATCAGCCAACACAGGTATAGGGTTGGAGGCGTTCTTGTTGTGCAGGCCCAGCACTCCTCGTGGCTGTCGGAAGGCACAACAGAAAAGAAGACGTTAGCGAAGTTGTTTGTAGGCCTTGCACACACAGACGGAGCAACCTCCAGCATGCCAGCGAATCCCAAGTCATCATATGATGTATCTTCAATACAACGTCGCGTGGCTTCAGGTATCAAGGAGATTCCTTCCTGTTTGTAGGCAGCTACCCAAAGTATGCTGATCATTGGTATCACATCACATGTGAGAACATCAGGTGGTCACAAAATCTGGTGCAAGCAGGTGACAGACCGCTTCCAAGGGATGAAACTTGCGCCGGTTGGAATAGAGGTATCAATGGGAGGTTCCTCGACATCGGTGGACTCAACTTCGAGTTGGCCGACGTCTAGTCCCTTCAGATTCAAGCTCGACATCGAAGTAGAAAGAAAGGAGAGAGATCCCGAGGACGCAAGGGGCCCCGATGAGGTGGGTGCCTGATCCTGTGTGTTGTTGTTGTAATGAAGGATGAGGGCTTGCATAGCATACATCCATTCCTCTCGAATGTGTCTGTGCTTCGTGCAAATGAGGAACTCGCGCTTCTTGGGATGCTCCACATGGATGATCCACCTAAATTTATGAAACATTCACGCATTGCCCTGACAATCAGCGCTCTTCGTGCATTGGCCGTTATAAAGGCATTTTTGTTAGTGCTTACCCATATGTGCCGCGCCAGAACTTGCTGTCGTCCAGCGCCAAGCTGGCACCCTGCAGCGAGATGGACCCCAGGGGCTGCGTATCCTGAGTGAAGCGATCACATCCAGCTCCATACGATCAATTGTTGATTCGCATTCATCAGCTCGTCACACTCCCACGTCAAGTGTGACCGGCTGAAAATAGACGGCGGTTAGGGTACCTGCATGAGTTTGAAGTAGTGGAGCTGCCCGGTAGTCGTGCACAGTCGGAACCACCTCTCGCGCCACGTTCGCCAGTGCGACCCTGCCAAGTGGCGTGGGGGGAAAGGTCCGAACGTCGGTTAGCACGAGGGAGATATCTCACATATCAACCCGTGCAAGCTTCACGTACCTTGCTTGGTGAGCCAGCCCTCCAGCTCGCGTAGGGAGGGCGCCGACTGGGACCGGGATGCCGAGCGCAGGCGGCGCGCGGGAGCGTCGGGGCTGCCATCGTCGGGTCCCGCCTGCTCGACCCCCTCCGGAGGGGGCGAGGAGCTCCTATCGGCGCCGTCCGTGTACCGGCGAGCGGCAGACCAGAGGCTCCACTCCTGCCCACCCTCCCTCGGCGACGGAGTACGCGGCTCCATATTCTTTTATACGTACGGTGGGCAGGAAAATATAACAGGAGAGAACTGGGAAAGGACGAAAGACGAGGTGTGTTGCACACGTCCTACCAAGTATTACCGCATTCCAAACATTCTTGAATATCGGGCTAGGGCGAAAGCTATGCGAGTTTTCCAATATTTATATAGAGTCATCAGGGAAAAGGGAAAAAGAAAAGAAACGAAAAAAGAAAAGGCACAAAAAACGATGGCGGAGGAGGACGTGCTGCGCGCTCGGCTGGCCGAGGCTATAGAGGCCGACTTCGGACACCTCCTGCGCACACCTGGCGGAGCACGTGTAGTGGACTATGACCTCGATGATGATGATGAGGACGATGTTGAAGACCATCATCTGGCGTCATCCACCATCTCCGCACGGAAGCGCAAGCGAGATGAGATCGCCGGCGGCGATGAAAATGAGAACAAGCAAGCAGATGCAAACGAAGAAGAAGTTGAAGAAAGTGAAGGTCATCCGAAGACAAGTAGGGCGCGGGGCGCGGGAGGCGCGTGCCAGGGATGCGGAGGAGAAGGACGGTACAGGTGCCCGCGGTGCGGATGGCGGTCGTGCGGGGTGGCCTGCGTGCGGCGCCACAAGGAGGAGACCGGCTGCTCCGGCATTCGCGATCGTACCGCCTTCGTGCCTCTGCGCAGCATGACCGATTCCAACCTCCACTCAGGTACATTCATCATGCTGATGATGATGATGATGATGATGATATGGTGATGATGATGTTGATGTTGATGATGATAAGAACAGGACGATTGGTTGCTGACATGTGTTTGCTCTTGCACACACAGACTTTAACTTCTTGCAGGATTGCATGCGGGTGTCCGATGTAACGCACCTGAATAGACCCAAGATGAACGGACTCATTTCTAAGCGGTGCTGACCCTTCCTGTGAATGAAGAATCAATGAGGTGGTTCACTAACTGGATGCACCTCATGCAGATTCCGGATCTTCTTGTATCAGTGCCGTCGGCGTCAGATGAGAGTGCATCTGCTGCCGCAGGGCATGTCCAAGCGCAAACAAAATACCTCCTTTTACAACATCAAGTACGCTCTCCAGCTTCGAGTTATCTGTGAGCTCTACATTG
Organism: Acanthamoeba royreba; assembly: GCA_000826365.1. NCBI lineage: Eukaryota > Discosea > Longamoebia > Acanthamoebidae > Acanthamoeba > Acanthamoeba royreba. Next base: position 13,382 of record CDEZ01019895.1, read on the forward strand.
ACAGCTATGTTGGAATATCGTTAACAGAGACGATAAAATGCTATGGCGGGTAGAGTGGCGTTTCCCTAATGGCGGTGATACCAAGCTCTTCTCTGATCGGTACATCGCTTTCTGAATAACATCCAATGCAGTGCATTGTTGTCTGATACTTTATTACGATGTTGAATGCAGGGTACCAGAAATGCAGACGCTGCATGAAGCTCTTTTTGCTGCTATGTCGGACCCAAAAAGTACGCCAAGGAGGGAACATCTTGCGTGGAGGTGCAACATTGTGACCTTTCTTCAGGAACTGTGGAGGGGCTAGAACGATACGCAGCACTGCCTGTGGAACGGCTACGATTTCTTATGCGCGTGGAACGATTGCCGGTATGTTGATCACCCACACCACAAAATCACGGGCAATCATGGCTCAAGGTGGCCACGAACATTGCTGCAGGCCAATGAGGTGAAGTACTTTCGCTTCGGAGGAGATCAGTCGCTGCGATCAGCACTGGAGAACACCGAGTTGGTCGAATTCCCATGCTTCATTGTGCTATCGGAAGAGGAACTTGCAACGGCAGCAGACTACGTAATAGTGGACAAGCAAGACATACGAGGTGCTCACCATCAACAGCACAAAGGTCCTGATGAGCGATCAGAAGAAGCTAGCAGCCAAGTCCCACCAGCGGCGTCATCGAATGTGGCCGAACCGGAATCGCCAGCTGTGGCCACCGAGGGTCAGGAAGAGGAAGACGAAGAGGAAGGCTTCTCTTTTGCTACTTTGGTTGACTATTGACACTGGTCTAGGCCATAAAATTGGGTTCGCCACGGTTCACGTGTCAGCGAGCGGCCCGATGGTCTCGAGCATGCGCCGAGCATCGGTATCGCCCTGCTCTTCGGCACGTCGGAACCAAAAGATGGCCTTCTGCAAGTCGACCCCTACGCCTTCGCCATTCTTGTAGATACAAGCCAGGTTGTACTGCGCGTCGCGTAATCCCTGTTCTGCTGCCTTCTGAAAGAGAGGGATGGCCTTGATGAGATCCTGCTCCACGCCCTCACCATTCTTGTAGCACATCGCCAGCCTGTTTTGTGCTCGAGCCTCGCCCAGCTCTGCAGCCCGTTGCCAAAGTTCCACCGCCTTGCGGTAGTCCTTCATCACCTTGCGGCCTGCATTTGGGACACGAGAGTGAGCTGTAGCTTAATCATCGAGTGCTTCAGCCAACGCAGTGGTACCGTTATAGAAAGCGTAACCCTGTTCACAAAGAAGTTCGGCCTCCTTCTTCTCGCCCACCATGAGCTCCTTGAGGCCGTAGTAGTCCACCTCACGAAGGAAGGCTTGACGCTCCTCAGGTTGTGTGGGAAGCTCGGGGCATGTCATTGTCGGATCACGAAGAAAGTCCAGAATGACTTGGAAGTGCTGCGGATTCCTGCAGTTGATGGATGGTTCATCAGAAGACATTCATCAATCACTCTCTAACTGAGGCTGGGGATTGAACCGATCAATGAAGAGCCGACCGGCCGAGTCGCGGACTGGACGGTGGCGCCCGGAGAAGACAGCCTCAAGAAAAGTGCCCTGGAAACGGCAGAGGGTGGATCGCAGCGTGATGAATTCTCTACCGCCAACATTGACTCGTACAATCTCGCCAGTGGCTTCCCCATCCTCTGCAGATTGCGCGGATGGCTCCTCTACAGCAGGCTTGGATCGCTGCTTGCCACTGTCCTTTCGCTTGGTCCGCTTGGTCTCTACAACAGCCTCGCCGCTTCCGCCTCGTGTCGGCATTGATGGCGAGGCTGGCGACTGCGCCGGTGACGGCAGCGGGATCGTCGCTAATGGGAGCTGTGGCGAGGACACCGAGACTCGTAAGGCCGAGTTTGCCGGTGGGGAGGCAGGAGCCGCTGTCGTCTTGGCCGTCGCCGCGGGTGCCGACAGGGTCAAGCGGCCGTCCTCAGGCACCATTCCACTGTTGTTGGCCGATGACGATGACAATGGTGGTGATGACGAGGATGATGATGATGATGAAGACGAACATGAAGATGAAGACGCAGCAGCCGATGCACTCGCTGACGTCATCGTCGTGTGCAGGGAGAGCAGGAGGGCCTTCATGTCTCGTAGCTCCGCCTCAACCGTCGCAAGTCCCTGTAGCTGATGGTGATGATCGGGACTGCCATCAACACAAGACATGTCTTTGCCAGAACAAGCAGAGTACCGCCATGGCCAAGAAGAAGAAGAAGAAGAAGAAGAAGAACAAGAAGAACAAGACGACGAAGAGGAAGAAGAAGGAGTCATCGACGATGACGACGTGACGGAGGTGCCGTACGACGGCAGCGAGAGGTGGTGTTGATGAGGAAGTTGATGAGGAGGGTGGGACCCTAGGAGGAGTCGGTAGCGGTGGCCGGGGCGGAGAGGAGTCCATGCATCCGAGCGCGCAGGACGGAGGTCATCCCGGCCGATCCGGAGAGGTAGCGGAGCAGATGATGAAGATGGAGATGAAGGAGAAGTTGAAGAGGAGGAAGAAGTAGTGGACGGAGTTGGGCAGGCTGTATGCGGGGTACCTGGCCCGAGGTCATCATGAAGCCCAAGGGCGAGAGGGTGCAGACAGTCGAGATTGACGGTGCCCCGGTCGTCGAGGACAACTGCGACCTCAGACCCGTCGGGTAGGAGGACGAACACCAACTCGCCTCCTGGTCCTTTGGTCGTCATCCCCTTTTTCCCTCCCCCAATAGTACTATGTACTCAACTCCTCCTTTGTGTTCAATATATACTCCCCTTGGGGAGTAGGGCGGTCGGCTTCGGAGCAAATGTTCAGTTTTCTGATGTTGAGCTCAACTTCGCCGTTTTCGTTCTTTCTTCGTTCATTACAGTAACGTGAATTGTTTTGAAGAAAAGCGAAATATCTTTCCGAAATTCTTGCGTTCTTGCCCAAATCAAGAATAATATTCGTTTCTCAACGTGCACCCAGTGAGCCTTGTGAATAAACAAGAATAATATTCGTTTTGGATTTTAAAAATGAGAAGACAGGGAAGATAATGGGTGGAGATCTAACATGTCCTTATGCTAATCAGAGGACGATGAAGATGGTGAAGACGAAGGCACAGTCGGCGATGAGGCAGAAGAGGTTGTGGAGCTGGAGCCAGAGGAGCCCTTCCTCTGTGCGGCAATTGCTTTGTAGTCCACCCGTCGCATACGCGCCCACGACCGCTTTCCGTCGCCGCTGCCGTCGTTCTCGCTACCAGTGCCGTTGGATCTGCTGTTGTCGCCCGTCGCGGAGGCTTCCTCCGATTGTCCGCTGCGAGCCTGGTACGGTGATGAAGATGATGCCAATACTGATGGTGACGATGAAGGCGAGGATGAAGATGATGCAGGTGCTGAAGGTGATGAGGTCAACGAAGGCGATGAGGCACGATAACCATAGCTACCGTAGGACCGTGATGTAGCTGACATCTTCTCAAAGCGCTCCGACATTTGCTTCGCAATGCCCCGCGGAGGCGATGACGCACTATCCAACGCCACTCTAGGAGCAAAAGGCGCATACACGTTTAACGCATATCCCTTCAAAAGAAAAGAAGGCAATGTACCGTCGGGAAGACAAAGGCGAATGCGTTCGAGCATTCGAGGTGACAGCTCCAACGTAACCGTTTTCTTCGCTCTGTTGCACTGAACGTTCGTCTGCCTCGGCAGCAGCAGCAGCAGGCTCTTCTGTGCCGCCTTTTGTATGCGGTGGTGCAGGCGAATGAAGCTGCGCCTGACGTAAGCTCTGAAGCTCATCACTCAAGCGCCTATCTGCCTGTCTGCGCTGAGCCCGGAGACGCTGTATTTCGTCGTCTCGTCGATGTATTTCAATGGTAGTATGCTTGAGTTTGCGCGACAGCTCGTCCTTTTCAAGAGATAGCTTATCTACCTGCACCTGAAGGCGGTCGCGCTCGTTCCTCGCATCGTCTCTTTGAATTTGGACATCAGCCAGTTCTGCTTCGAGCAGCTTAATCTCTTCCTCGCACTCGATTAGCAGTTCCTTCATGCCCTTCTCGCGCTCCTGCAATTTCCTAACTGTCGCTCGCAGTTTCTTCTCCTCTTCGCTGGTTGTAGACGGATCTGGTGCGTCTCGCGACTCGTTGGCCAGCCGCTCTTCGTTTTCTGCGCGTGACAGGCGCAACCGCTCTTCCACTCTTCGCTTTTTATCGTCAGATCGCTTGGCACTGACCTCCAATTCGGCACACCGAACGCGCAATTTATCGGCTTCTGCACGTTCGAGAGCCAACTTCAGATCGGCTTCTTGCCCTCGCTCCTGATCCTGCTTCTGTCTGTGTTTCTCGTCAGCTTCGATTGCCTTTATCCGTTCGAGAGCTGCGCTCAACTGCTTATCCTTCTCTGAAAGCGCTGTTCGCAGCGATAAAATCTGTGTCATCTCTGCTTTCGTCCGCTCGGCCTCGTTCTTGAGCTTCCCTATTTCCTCTTCGAGACGCCCTCGTTCAGCTGTCTTGGCAGCATCGAGACGCTCGAGTTCCTCAAGGCGGGACTTCATATGCTTAGACTCGTCCGCCGTCCGTTCCAGCTCAGAGCGTAATTGAGTGATTTCTCTCTCGTTCGCCTGCTCGAATTCATCTTGACACTGCTTTCTGCTCCTCACTTCACTTTCCAGTCGCTGCAGTTCCTTGTGCATCTGCACGTGTTGGGTGTGGGCTGTTGCTAGCTGTGCTTCCAGCTCCTCCTTCTCGCTGCAAAGCTTCACGAATTTCTGTGTGGCTTCCTCGACGCTACGATGATTATGGGCCTCACGGGCCGTCGCAGCCACCAGCTGCTCGGCCAGTTCGTCACGTTCGCGTAGCATTTTGTCGATCGCACAACGCAGCTCTTGCGCCTGCGTTTGGGCTTCAGTCGCGGTCTCAGCGCTGGCAAGCTCAAGTTGCTTAGATAGGGTGGTGAGCTCGTTGGTCTTCTGCTCAAGTTGGCCTCGCACCAATCGGAGCTCTTCCTCGGCACCAGCGAGTTTCTGGGCGACCTGATCGAGCAGCTCCATCTCTCCACGGTGCAGCTCGTCTTTAGCTCGAAGCTCCCGCTCCAGACGCTCCTCCCAGGCCTGCGTCTCTCGAGACACGTTTGCCTTTGCCTCTTCTCTTTGCATCGCTATCTCCTGTTCTAGCGCACGAACGTTAGATAGCGCAGCCGCCAGCTCTGAGGTGCGCTCATCCAGCGCCGCCCGAGCAGCTTCAAGCAATCGTTCCAGTTCCGTAGTTCGAGTGAGGTCTTGTTCCATGCGTTCTGATTTCTGCTTTTCTTCACCCATGCGCAATTCCATCTGTCGCATCACCTCACTCAGGTCCTCCTCTTTCTTACGCATCTGTTCTTGCACCGAGTTGAGACGCTCTCGCTCCGCTTTCAGCTCTCTGTCACGCCCGGCGATGATTTCAGCAACTAACTTTTGCTTGTCGCCGCCCTCTTCCAATTTGGCTTCGAGACCACTCAGGATGGCACGCAGTCCAGTTAGTTTCGCGCGCTTGCGGTCAGCTCTTCCGCGCTCAGCTTCGATGCGCATGTCCTTCTCTCTCCGCATGCTTTCGAAATCAGCGCGAGCCCTCTCTCTTTCGCTCTCTAGGTTTTGCTTCTCGTCGAGCAGGCGCAGGATCACACCTTCCTTCTCGCTCAGCGTGCGTCCGAGCTCCGCCCCGGACCGGGCCACTGTGGCAAGTGAGGCTGCCATGTCCTGCAGGTTACTGGCCGACACCTGTAACTCCTTCTCCGTCGATTCTCGCCTACGTTCGCTCTCCTCCAGTTGACTGAGCAACTGGCGTGTTTGCTTATTCGATTCCTCGGCCTGTGCGATCGCTTGGCCATAGTCATCACGTAATCGTCGCACTTCGTCGCGCGCCTCGTTCAGTTGACGTTCCTTGTCGTCCCTCTCCGCTTCGATCCGCCGCACCTCTTGCGCGCGTTCCTCTGCTAGTTGGCTCATGAGGTCGCGCTCTCGCAACCGCACCTGTTCGCTCTCTTTCATTTCAGCAATTATATGCTCCCGTTCCTCAAGTTGCTTCTTAAGGCTGTCTAGCTCCTGCTGAAGGCGTTCTGCGATGACGCCCCCTTGCTTGTTGTAATTCTCGCTGTTTTGAGCTCCATTCATCTCGTGAAGAGGTTTCGCTTCCGTTTCGTCCTTGCGGGTATCGGGTGTGGCTATGTCAACGTGATCGGGTCGGAAACTAGGGTTGTTGTGTGTTTGATTGAATCCATCGTGCAAAAACTGCTTGAGATCGGTCACCGTCCGGTCCTTGTCGGCAAAGCATGTCACTGAGGTGCTGCGTCGCCTTGCTTTCAACGTCCTGAGGTCCAGTCGGCCAGGGCTAAGGACTTGAGATGATCTTGGGTGTATAGATATGCATGGATAAAGAGAAAGAGGTATACGCATATATATCGATATATACTCTTGGATACTACTGCGATATGGATATGCAAAAGAATGGGTGCGTACGAAGGATTCGCATCAACTCCGATGGCAGCGGCCACTGTTGCAGCGGTTGCGCTGCCATGGCGACGATGATGAGGGCGATCACGTTGGCCGTAGGACGGATTGGCGGGCGAATTGTGATGCATGAAGTAGGTGAGGTAAGCCACTAGGCTGCGTTCGTCGATAAGGTTCTGGGCGGCCTTCGCTTTTGTGAGGAAGAAATCGCGTTCGTCCAGTAGCCTTGGTATACCCAACTTTTCCTCAGCTGCTGCGAACGCTCGTCGCAGGTTTTCCTCACCATCGGTGCACTGTAACAGGCACTCAGAATGCCATCCAGTTTCTTTAGTTTAGCTCTCTCTAACATACCTTGATCACATCGCCCATATCGATGGGGCTGTCGATGCCGCAAAGGCTGTCCACAATGTAACATAGAGCTTTACCATCCTGCCATCTGTTATGTGTAGTTGTGTGTTAGAACCACAAAAGATCTCGACGAGAGGAACAGACTGGCGATCCTACGTTTGATAGGTAAGATCCTTCACATCAAACAGGTCTTTAGGAACGAGCTCTCGTATCCACGACAGGAGACTCCATTCGAACGAAAGTTTGCTTCTTTGGCGAGGCTCAAGCTGTTGCGGTAAGGGACTCTCACCTAGTGAAACACTGCGCACGCGTGGTTCGCTTTAGTGATGACCATTTTATGTGAGTTTAAGCGCTATGTGAAGAAGAATTAAGTGGGAGCTTTCATTTGGAAGTCCTACCTAGAGGCTTCGTCAATGGAAATGGCGCGCCATCGACAATGATAGTGGAGCATGAGCTGCCAAACCAGTTCCGCTAGTGCTGCAAGCTTGCCTTCGGCCACATCTGCACCAGTATGTAAGGCGACTGTGTTCGTCCGAACAAGAAATGAACATGCAATTCTACCTGATGCTTGGTATCCACGACAATGGATGCCTTCCTCGCGCATGACTGTCATTGCAGCGTTGATGTTGGCGATCTTATCCTCCCTGCACATCAACAACGCAACATTTAAGTTATCTAAACTTCGAAGTACAACGTGCAGAGACAGTACAGGCTGAGTGCTTGCGTGGATCCGTCCCGGAAAGTGAGTGAACGGTGCGAGAGACACTCCACGAGCCGGCACAGCAGCACACCATCGGCGAGGGCAGTTAGCTGTTGCTGCCCTCCGCCTTCGCTCACAGCTGGCGTCCCTTCTCCGCCTTCCTTGTGGCCCTCACGCAGCACGAGTGCCACCCATCTTCCTAGTGTCTGGCGCACGCAAGGTGAGGCCCAAATAACAAATTTATAAACAAATGAAAAGAAAATAAACGAAAATAATCTCGGATATTATATTATTTTAATTTTTTTGGAAATAAAAAATGTATATATTTTCCGATATGGGAAGGGGCAAGTGTAAGTACTTTGTGCTGAGCTGGGGGAGGAGCGAGGCGACCACCCTCCCGCGCAGTCGTGACGATGGCGGCGAGACTGGTCCACATGAGCGACTGGTCCTACTCGCCCACCCTCTTGGGAGGTAGCAAGCAGACCACACCCCACTCCGAGGCCGACAACCACCTCCGCCACTCCCTCTTCCTCTTTGTACTGTCCTCCGCACTTCCTCCTTCCGTCCTAAGTACAGGGCCTGACTATCAATCTATAGTTCCCAAAAACCAAACCGGCCTCGACGGTAGGGGTGTCTGGGCGCCCTCCTTCGTTTTGGATACGCAGGACTTCTATTTTCTCTCTCGTCACAGTGTTCTGTGTTTCCAACTCCGTGGAGCCGCGTTTCGTAACGATTTCGAAAATTTCAAAAATTTACAAAGTGGATACACTCGCCTATCATCTGAGACTTTGGATCGAGACGGAGTAGTATTGATATGGTGGTCTCTTGGTTCAGGCCTTCCGTTCGGCGTTACGGTTGTGGTGGCGGTGTCGGTTGCGTTGAGGTACGTGGTACCAGACAAGGGAGAGCGCTGCTTGGTGGCGCTTGCGGTCTCCCTCTGCAACGGCCAACGCTTCGTCTCGGTCATATGACCTCGCAATGTGGCCGCGTTGAGTCTCGACTCTGTCCTCCCCCGTACTCGCCAGCTGAGTGAGGAAGGAGATCGAAGGTTCGCCCACCAGCGCAGGGTCGGCCATACGTAGCAGCCTCTGCTGACGCATCCACACTTCGCTCTTCAAGTCCCCCATGATCTGTCGCGTCTTCTTCAAGTCAGGTGTCTCAGCACGAACTGCTTCGTGTGTTTGGCTAAGTAAGCTGACTGTCGTCTGTTTGATGTTTTGTGTTCACGAAAGGCGAAGTGTCTGACACGTACGTGTAGTTAGTTTGAGATGACCATGTAGAGTGTTTCGGCCCTGGGCCATGGTGGTTACAAGCGTAAGAAAGTCCTAGAAGGGAACCGAGGTTCCGTCCCAATGTGACTGAAGTGCAACCGATGGTGACAAGGGCACAACTTGATTCTTTCCCCACAGCGGAAACACATTCGCGCATGGTAACGGTCTGTACAACAAAGCCCGACGGGCTGGGGTAGCTCTACTACTCCCATGCTCCCCAGTCGTCTTCTTCCTCTTGCGCCGCGTTGCTGTCCTTCGGAGTCGGTTCGAGCAGAATATCATCGTCGTCATCGTCCTCTTCTTTCCTATCCTCCTCTTCCGTCCCGCCATACGGCAGTTTCTGCTCCTCCTCCGCAGCGGCCTGTACAGCTGCAGATGCCTCTTTTTGGTCTCCTCCTTCAGCAGCAGGAGGCTCAGTCTTCTCTTCTAACTCGTGTTCTAGCTGCACATTCTCTGTGACACATATTGGTGTTGGCTGCTGAAACTAAACAGCAGCTGTGTAAGCGACGTACCTGGCTCGAGCTGCACCGGAGAGGTCTCGGCTTGTTTCTCGTTTAGGTGGATCTCTGCGACTTGATCTTCGTTGTTAGTATCTCTGCTATTATTAGTAGATACAGTTTGTTCCTCCTCCTTAGTTTCCCCGCTTGGTGTATCCTCGGTTTCATTGGTTAAGAACGCTGCCGCTTCGGCCGCATTGGCGTCTTCTGTTGTGGTCGTTTCTTCCTCATCCTCCCAGCCACCCCAGTCCTCAAGCTTGCTATCCAGCTCAGCTCCTACATTCAGCAAAGTGTCATTATCCAACGGTACATGTAAGCGGAAGTTCAGATAGGGAACTTCGTACGCATAAGAATCTTCTCTCGGCGTTCCTCTTCCTTGAGCAGCTTCTCAAGTCGATAAAAGTATCGTTCCCAGAATACCGTATAGGTTAGCTTGGGTACTGTGGTATCGATGCAACGCACACACGAGTGTAAGATGTATGAGCTTCGCGCTAGGGGTTACTGATCAATAGAATGATACACGACAGGGCAGGCGTACGTAGTTCATTGTGAAGCGCACGCAACTTGGGGTTTTGCGAAAGCAGCTGACTTATGTCCACCGTGCGCATCTCCAGATTGAAATGCGATTGCCACTCTTTAAAGTCTTCCACATCTTCGGGCTCCTTGGTGTAGGTGTTGATGTCCTTTTGCAGCTTCTTCACACACTTTTCGCGCCGAGACTTAGCCCTGTACGTAGCGTTGCACAGCGCCGATTAGCCATCAGGAACAAATCAATGAATTACGATCAAACATGAGAACAGAGGAGAGCACGAGGATCCTACGTACAGGACTTCTTCGTCACCTTCATCATCATCCTTGAGACTCTCCATAAAGTTGAAGAAGTTGGCGAGGCCTGTAGACGAAGAGTTGAGTCCGGTGCCCTTGCCTGAGGAACCGGCGATACCGGCGCTGGTCCGCTTCTGCCCCGTGCTGCCACCACCGCCGCTATCTGCCGAGCTGCCAGCTTGGTTCTCGTCCTCGTTCTGGATGACGTCCTTTACGACGTTTATGGTGTCTTCCTTGATGGTCCTCGTGAACTCTGACAGATCTTCCTTGTAGATGGAGATTATGGTCTCCGACTGTGCACAACATAAACAGAATGATTTATTATCGATTATCGTCCCTTCAGAAAAAGCTCTTTAATCCAAATAATAACTAGATCTCTCGTAGGGAAACGGGCCATTTTTCTTTTAAAATATTAAATTAAAAATATTTTAATCTATGAAGAAGAGAGGAACGGTGGCCACACCTGTTTCTTGACGGTCTGGAGGAGGCTGTCGACTCCCCAGCCTCCCCACCAGGAGGACTGCTGGCTGCCATCTCCTCCAGAGCTCATGTTTGGTTGCCAGACCTTTTTTTTTTTCAAAGTGAATCAAATGCAATAATAAGATTATTTCTTCTTGATAGTAATCAGTCCAAGATGAGGAATAAATAATGATTATCAGATGCACAGAGCCACGTCATTTGTGGATGAAAGGAAATTCAAAAGGAAATTAAACACGCATTCCCCACGCCTGGGCTCAGTCGTTGGTTGGAGGCTTGTTGCTCCTTCGCCTGGCCATCAGTCGCTTGATGCCGTGGAACAGCTTATCCGCGTGTGGTCCCACAAATCGAGCGACCTTCAACGCGCGGATGATTGAGATTGCAGGTTAGAATGATTCTACGAAGCAGGGCTGTCAACAGGAGGGAAACAAGACAAGAAGGTGCAAGTACGCGGGGAGTGATAAGGAAGTTGATCGCCCAGCGTAGGGGTACGAGGCCCATCACGTCCATAGCCTTGACCATAGCAATCGTCATGCCAAAGGTGACAATTCGGTCGTGGAGCGAGAATCCACGCTTTTGTGCTGCACCGATAGCGACAATCATCAAGTATGGTGAGCACTCAAGATGACCAACGTATGGTGGTTCCTGTACCATCTTCCTCGGTAATACCCAGATAGCCGGCTACAGTCTCGACGTCAATCACACCCGAGGCAAGGAGGCCATAGGTGATGGCGTACGACGCGATGCCCAGGAGCTCGTGTATCACGATGAAGGTGGATCCATACAGCACCACCATCTCCGCCTTCCGCTCTTTGAACCGCTCGTATGCCGCACGCGCGCGGCTGACCGCCCCGCGCCCATTCGCCCGGCTCGAGGTCACACACCGGCGCGGAACCGCGGACACGGACCCTGAGGTCGCGGCAGCCGCGCGCCTCACCACCAGCATCGTCCTCGGGGTGCCAACACCAGGGAACAGCGCGGCCATCGGCCATACCTTGTAGCATGACACGCGTAGAGGCGTAAGGTTGACGGCCCCTCTGTAGTGGGTTCCCACGCTCCTCTTTCCACAACTGCTGCGCAGGGATGTCACTGGCCACACTGACCAGGTGGCCGATAACTTGTCTGAGGAGAGCCGCTGGCTCCGCCAAGAGCAGCTGCCAGGAAGAACCAGCCGTTGTGCTAGGTACCGCTGCCTTACTCGCAAGGCGGCCGAGGCCTCTGCTGCAAGCCCTGCAGGGGAGGCCGCCATCGGTGTAGCGCGTAGCATCACGGGAAAAAGAGAAAAAGGAAAGGAAAAGGGAAAAGGAAAACAAGCAGATCTGGGCGGCGAGAGAATTGATCAAAGTTGCTCTCTTGGAGGTGACAATCAAACACAAGAAGGGTTACGAAGAGGAGAGTTGGAGAGATCAGGCCCAAAGCCATTTCATGAGGAAATAGAAGCTGGGTCGGATGCTCTTGGGCTCATTCTTGAAGCAGAAGACCGTAATGGCTGACGCAAGGCAGAAGAACACTACGTCGAGATGCCTCAGTCTGACCAACCACTGAGGCAACTTGTTGTATCTGGTAACGTCCACGCATAGCTCTCAGTTAGGCCATATCATTCCGTATTGCTAACCGCGTGGAGGGCGTACTTGATTGCCTCATTGACTGCTGAGTTGAGAGCCTGAGGAACACAGTACATCGCCAACTCTATGCGACGTGACTTGGCCTGCATTTCATTTCAGGGGCAACACGTCAGGTGAACAACAAACTCCTGCAATGAACTCCATGAACAACAATGGTACGCTACCTCGAGGAGGCACCCAAGGCCCGCGGCGCAGAGATGAAGCCTCACCCAGCGAGGGCCTCTCACCCACGTCATGTTGTGAGCAAAGCAGGCAGCCAACCAAGCAGCTGCGCAGATGTGAAATATATATACGATGAAAGTCAGAACAGCTGCGCGATGGTGCCAGTAAGATCTAAGCGTACTTGAACAGTAGACGCCCAGAAAGACTGACGAGCGTATGATGTTGAAGATCACTCTTCGCACGAGGGCCAGAGTGTAGGAAGCCACTCGCAACAGACGTCGCTTGGTGAATATGCGCATTGTACGTTTGACAATGGTATTCACTGTTTCGAGCGCCATCTCCAAAGGATCTTTCTTCTCGGCGTTGACAGGTCGCTGATCAGCTGTGACCGCAGTGGCCGGTGCATCCAGCACTTGACTAGGTTCGATGAAATCGTCGATGCTGAAACTGCGACTCAGATTGGAAAAGCTACCGGCCCGTTTCACGCTCTCCTTCACCTTTGATGTAAGCTTGGCCAACAGTACGACCAATGTGGTGACGATGTGCAAGGGAGCGTAAAGCGGCAATGCACGCTTGAATCCAGCAATAGCGAAGGAGATGAAGTGTTGAACGCAGGTCTCGTGCGGGTGTAAAATCGAGCAGATATGAAAGTTCAACAGGTCCTGTGGGAGGAATAACAAGGAGAATCAGGAGGCATTCATCTGAATAGGTAATCAGGAAGGGCAAGTACCTGGCGAGCCGCTTCCCAGCTGATCTTTCTCTCCTGAGAAAACGACTTGAGTTCATCGAGCTTCAATGGCAGTCCGAAGTGGGTATGTTTGATGAATCCTCTTACGCGCGGATCCTGACCGCCGTGAACTGTGATGTGCATCAACAAAAGTAAGTACCGAATATCAAGCTGCAGGGAGGAAGCAGCAAGCTCATTCAAATCATTCACTGGGCCGTAAGGAGGGATACATACCATTGAGGAAGTTGCGATAGGATGGAGCGAGGGTGTCCTGTTCGAAAGCATAGGCATACAACACTGCAGCACGACAGACGACGAACACAAAGAATGCGTGAGTCCAACGACCGGACCAATGCCTGGCGCAGCGAGAAAGAGGAATAGGAAGAGAAAGAAGTTTGGGTCAGTTGTCAGGCTCAGCTGCCTTTTGCGTCCCCAAGTAGGCCTCTCCGGCCAGAGCTTGCGGAAGAGTCCGGAGCCAAACTTGTCGAGCAATTAATTGTCGGGACGATCCGGAAGGAAGGCTCGCTGCCGAGTAGGAAGAGAGGAATACCCGGAGGAAGAGAGAAAAAGGAGGATGAGGAAAGGGGAAGAACCTTGTCCGGCGGTGGCACACATGAGGAGTACGTCGAGGTGGCCCGAGTGGCGCAGGAGCCAGGCGGGAAGGAGCTGCTTGCGAGCGAGGAGGGTGAAGAAGAACTCCATGGAGCGGACTAGCGAGTAGATGGCCAGCGTACGGCGGTCCTCGGGGCGAATGCACATGAGGGAGAGACCCGTGGCGGCGCCCGCCAGCACGTCGGCGGCGGCGAAGCGCGGCTGCAGGGCTCGCACCTGGGTCAGGTCGCACGGGTCGGCGCCAGCATGGGCGATGATGGCCCTCCGCACCAGGCACGACACGGCCTTCCACACGGTGGCCAGCGAGCCCATGAAGAAGCCCCACCGCAGGTCGATCAGCTTGACCAGCTTGGCCAGCGGCCGCTTGGGCACGCCCTTGCCCTTCCGTCGCTTGCGCAGGAGGAACCCGACCACGTTGAGCAGTGTCTTCACGCCCGACCCGACGGCAAAGTTACGCAAGAACGACCGCAAGACGTGCGCCAGGCAGCTCTTCTCCCAGTGCACCTCGCCGCAGCCGCTCGCCGTCCACCTCCGCATCACGCGTTGCACGCCGGCTTCCTCTTCTTCAGACGACAGAGGCTGAGGAGGGGAGGAAAGAGCGGCCGCCGCGCGGCCGGCCGCCTCCAGTGTCACGGCCTCCGCTTCGGCCTCCGCCACCAGCGGGGCCACCCCGGAGGCTTCCGCAGCCGTCTCACGCATTTGGCTCAGCACCGTGTCGGACTCCTCCATGATGGTGATGACCTTCCTTTAACTGGAAAGCGTGATGAGGCCACGTGTCCCGTGCTGCCAGATGCTGTTGTGTGTGTAAGTGGAAAATGGCGTTTGGCCTTCCCTTTTCGAGCTCTAATATATTCTGATTCATACTTTGCATACCACACACGAAATTTCGATAAATGGAAGAAAGGGAAAATCAAAAAATAGAAAAGAAATAGAGACGTGGCGCTCATCTTGAGTTGCTTGAAGAAGACAGCTGTGTCTGCTGTACGGCCTAACAACAAAAGATGGGGTTCTCCTTGGGCTGCCTTTTAGAGGGCACGCGGCTATACTCTCCACAATTTTCAAAATAGTCAATTAGGCCTAATTATCATCTGCGCAGCTGTGCTCCTGTTCGTCAATGCATTGGCAGTCCTTAATGAGCAGAGATTTCTGCAAAAAGGTGCCCACTCTCTTATTTCATGCATTTGGTGATCGATTTACGAATTCATTGCGCGGTGCGCTGGGTAGTGGGTTGGGGCTACAATCCCACCGAAGTGGACCCGGACTCAGTGAAACATAAAATCACACACCTGCTCTACACCATACGATTCCTCTTGCGAAGTGCGCCTCTCTTGTGTTTGTACTATTTTCATATTTTTATTTTTATTTTTATTTTATTCAATGATATTTTTGTTATAATTTTCGAGTTTGATCACATGCAACTAAAGAGTTTTCTTGGATCACACAGTTCCCTTGATCGGCGTCAACTCAGTCTACATTCTCTACCTTCTCATTTTCGGATAGACAGAAAGCTGCGTGAAGGAGGAGAACTCACAACCTGATGATGATCGGCAAACCACGCGACGACAACGAAGGAGATGCTAGTTGAGACGTCCCTGGTGGATTCACATTTATATAAATATGCAACACAACAAACAACTCGACAAGAAATTGGACCCCTAACCATCAGACGCTTGAGCTGAGCCCTCGATCAATGCCGTTAGACTCTGTTACCGTGGCCTGATCGCCATTGATGATTCCGCTTCCATTAGGGTTATGTGTATCATTGGAGGCCACTGCGGCAGGAGGAGCATCCGGGAGCTTGATGGCATCCGACGACCTGCTGGCCGGCGATGCACCTGCTACGGGCAACTGCGGCGCTGGAGGGCTGCTATGGGGATCGGTAGGGAAGGCCGTGAGCAGGCCTGGGATGTTGATGCCTGCCGTCTGCAAGGCAAGTGAGGAATAGGCCTGCGCCAGGAGTCGATTCATCTCATCGACCTATAGAGGTGTAACTCACATCAGTAATGACATCATGTTCCTTGCTTGAACGACTAGTCGAGAGGATTCTACCTTGTCTGAGGTGCGCAGGAGGTTCTTGAGTTCCTCGTTTTGTTTGATGAAGAAGGCGAGTCGGTTTTCGAGTTCTCGTATTCGATTGTCGCTGTTATAAACTGTCTGCTTGAGAACTTTGTTCTCTGCGTCAAGCTCGTTGTTTCGTCGTTCCATGTTGCCCAGATACTCCTTCTTCCTCTGTCGTGAGAGCGCAGCCGACTGGCGATTCTGCAACAGCCTGCATCATTGAAAACATTAAGTGTGGTCAACAAATGATGTCTTACTCAGATATATCTGAGGGTAAGAAGGTTAGGGTCAACTACGACTCACCTTCGTTGACGTTTCTTGTCCCGTTCGTCAAGTTCCTCGGGGGTCGACGGCGCCTGTCGCGTTCGAGAAAGTTGTTGCTGATGGAGCGCGTCGGAGGAACCGCGGCGGCCGTTATCTTCAGGCGAGGCATCGAGTGAGTCAGACGAGGTATCGCCAGCAGGAGGCCCCGCGGGGATGCCGAACTGGGAGGCCATGTTTTGAAGGACCGAGATGTCGACCAACATGGTAGCCGTCGTGGCGGCGGGATCGGCCTGCTGGGGCGGTGTGATGTGACCGTCGGTGGCCATCTCTTCCCCGCCTCCGGCGGAGGGAGGAAGATGATGGGTCGACTGCAGGAGATGCGTTACATGGCCGAGCTGTGGGGAGGCCTGCGCATCATGATCGAGCAGAGCCGGGGCTGCGGCGGGGGAGATGGAGCTGGGCTCGACCTCCGGGCCTAGGGTCGTCTCTGTAGTGGTGGCGGGGGTCGGGGAAGCCGAGGGGACTGCCGGCGTCTGCATGACGAGGCGCCAGCAAGGAGAGGTTCGTAGCTAGCTGACGTGTCACCGGGCCGAAAAAAAAGATGATTATCCCTGCTTCGCTGTCGCCAGCAAGGAGAGACATTTTGTCCGTTTGTCGACACAATCACAATTGAAGAGGAAATTATTTTTCTCTTTTTTTCCTGGCTTGCTTTCTTCAAAGACGAGCACACATGAAGCAACATGGTAGTGCCGCCAAGAAGAAGGTGGACAGGGGCCATCTCGACATTGGCTACGAGCTTCCACCAGTGAGTGGCCATACAAGCATCGTTTTCTCGCAAACAGCGCAGACGAACGCTTCACACGAGAGCAGCACCAGCACGGTGGTGACCTTTGCTGACGGTGCGACCTTCCCTCCCACTTCTTGGGCAAGACTCTAGTGTTCCTCTTCTTTTGTGCCGCTGTCCCTTCTTCCTCATCATCCAAGTTGCCTGGCTCAACTGAGTACCTTGGGGTGGTTGTGGGATCACCAGTCGCTCGGCTTCCCGCACGAGGCGACAACGTGGCCATCGCGTGCAGGCGACTGGAACGAGGCACGTGTATCGTGGGGGAAGATGGAGACACCTTCGTACTGGACAACACCGTGCTTGAGGGTCATCGCTTTGCAGTTGTGCCCATCAGTCCTGGAGCGCCGCTTCTCTCCTGGGGTTTGCCCTTTGGCTATGCTTTGCGTGAAATTGGTGCGTGATCAGGCTCAGCTGAAGGGTGAAATGAAAGCATTCTTCTGATTGTTGATGCGTACTCACTGTATTGGAATGACAGACAAGGGAACTTACGTGATCAACAAGGGTGTATTGGAAGCGCTCCAAGGAAGACATCTCGACTTTACTCTGCCTCGTGAACCTAACTTCTATGATGAAATACCTCAGTACCAGCTCGACAGGGAGGCCTTCGTCCCTAGCCCACCTGTACGGCTCAAACTGATACATTCGGGCTCATGACGGCACAAATCAGCTGATTTTGCTTGACCTTAGCTTCCTTCTCTTGATCAAGAGTTCTCATTCTTGGGGTTTGAGCGACCATGCGGGCGTGGAGTAGGCACACGTAATTACATCATCGTCTTAGCTACAAATTCCAAGACAGGTACAACCTCCTCTTACTACTGCTATGGCATGAGCTGTTAAGAACGATAGTGCACTTGCTCTTCAGGAAGCTACTGCCAGCAACTTGTTAAGCGTGTGCGATCCTCACTCGGACATTCGTTCCACACGAAGTATCCCAACATTGATGGCGTAGTTGCAGTCACTCACACTGAAGGTTGGCATTCCGCCAATCAGTAGTACAACTAAGGGATAACAAGAATGCATGCTCGTGTGCAGGTGCTGATGACAATCTGAATAACCGCGAACTCATTGTGCGCACGCTATGGTACGCAAACCGCCACTGTCAGGCCTGTCACCATATGCATTATTAATCTCGTGCAGTGGATTCATTGCCAACGCCAACGTCGGAGCGGCGATTGTGGTCGATGACGGATCGGATGGCCCCGGAGTGAACAATACCCACCTGCAAGATTTCCTCAATTCTCATGCAGACCACTACTCCCTCTCGGATATGCCATTGAAGTTCTTTTCGCTTAGCAAAACGTTTGAGGACGATCTTACATCAGGTGTGCACGCCCAATCCAACTTCTGGCTTTACTGAATTCATCAACTGATCGCAGCTTACCAGGCATACAATACGTTCTCGGTTGGCTGGATACAGTCAACTCATGCCAGAGGACCAAACAGCCACTTGGTAAGCTCAAAGGTTTGATCTCCGCCTCAGTTAACTCTGCTGACCAAGTCTAGATCACTCAATTTATGGCGATGCATCGTTCGCAGTGGTTCTGCAATGTGGAGGAAGTGATGCCTTTTCGGGTGTTTCGGGTAATCCTTTGGCGGCATGGGTAGGGAAGCAGATAGTTAAAGCGGGAGGAATGGTTGGAATGGCCGAGACTGATGAGCTCATAGGAGCGGAGACTTATTTCCTGCAGAGGGTTCATCCACTAACAAAAGGAGCCGGAAGGAAACAGGAAGTTCTAATCTAGAGATTCCTTCTTGCAGGTACGGAACATTGAAACAGCTGACAAGTTTCTCGCTACCGTTGCCCGCTTCAAAGAGCGAGTGGGATGGCATGGAGAGTCCGCCGAAGGTAAAACAAACAGACTGATGGAGAGTTTACGGATAATCTGTAACCCATTTTGTCTCACTGCAGGAAATCCCTCTGGCGGTAACAAATTAAGAGGCCTGTACAATATAACCCTTAAATCACTGGGCGCGTCTGTCAAGCGGGATCCCGAGGTGAGCTCGGCATTGCTCGACTCAGCTCTTCAGAAGTTGTGGGAGTGAGATATAAACTCTAATCTATGTACGATGGTTGGTTTCTCGCTCAGGTACCTTTGGATTACGTGATTGACTATGGTGAACTCATGATGCATCCTGGGTTCTACTTCATGGATAGGTACAATACTCAAACCTCGTTCGGCAAAGAAATATTCTCATTCTTGCTTATCTGTACTCTGCTTACAGTCCGGGTAACGACATTGAGAGCATAGCCGGCCAAGTTGCGAGTGGGGCCAACATGATATTCTTCATCACGGGCAATGGCAGTGTTACAAATTTCCCATTTGTGCCGACGATCAAGATTGTGACCACTACCGGTCGGTATAAGTTGCTCTCCAACGACATGGACGTTAATGCAGGCCTCTATTTAGGTATGTAGTTGCTCCTTCTTCTTCCTGAGCTGTGTTTTCATGCATTACTGACCCGAGCCCGACTTCGCGACAGATGGAAAGCCCATGCATGAACTCGGCGCAGAGACTTTAGATCTTGTTATTGAAGTCGCATCCGGAAAACGGTCCGTCGGAGAGAAAGCAGGACACTCTCAAGTGCAACTGTGGCGTAACTGGCGACAGGCACGTTATGCAATGTGTTTATCATGATGGCTCTCTCTGTCCTTAGAAGATCTTCTTTCTCTAGGTCGGACCCTTCGACATCAATTGCCTCAAGGAGTCATACCAGAACCTGGCGAAAGAGATAAAAGAGAACAAACGCGTCATTCCCCTCAAGCACGATGGTACTAGGAGGCATGAAGCGGTTCATCCTGCTAAATTCTGGGCTTGGCCCAAACAACATGCAGCCACAGCAGGTAGGGTCTCTTCACACATTGCACAGAAAATTGTGTCCATCATTATCTGACAACGTTGATCGGCAATTAGGGGACAAGGGGCCCCAATATGTGATCGATCGAGTGGGTTTGATCTTGCCCACATCTCTGTGCAGCGGTCAAGTAGCAGCCCTCATTGCGCAACATTTGAATGAAAAGTTGGCCGGCCGAGGTAAGGATGGAGTTACAAGATTCGTAGCCCTCCCACACACAGGTATAATGACTTCATTATTGCCTCCTTTCTTTAACGTAACAAACTCACGCACGCACTGATACCACTAACAGAGGGATGTGGATGTAGCGGAGGCCTGAACGAGGAGACATACTCAAGTACTCTTCTCGGCTATCTGCTTCATTCTTCGGTGTGGTCTGCCCTGCTTCTTGAACATGGATGTGAGAAGACGCACAACGATGCCATGCTGGCCAAGCTCGAGGAGATGCGCATCCCGCCTGGCAACTTTGGCTGGGCCAGTGTGCAGCTTGATGGCGGTATCGAAAAGGCCAAGGCGAGGGTAGAGGAATATTTCACAAAGGCCCTTCACCTTGACGGCGACAGCTTGCCCGCGATTGGTTCCTTGCCAGAGAAGCAGCAAGTGGGTCTCGAACACCTCAGCGTGGGCATGCTCATAGCTCCGACGCGAGGATCGGGCATTCCTCCAAAGATAGCAAAGGCATTCGCAGCCATTGCCAAGGCGATCACACAAAGTGGAGGCGTGGTCGTCGTGCCGTCGGGTCGTGGTCTGCTCTCGGAGCCGCTTTTCACCAACGAGATCGTAGACACCCAGATACTAGGCCCCTCCCTTCTCTACGGACAAGTGTTCCAGGTGACTGCTGCGCTGCTCATTCCTCTCGCTAATCATGCCGTGCTGACACTGCCTCCCCCACCCATACGTAAAGGGCAAGCCTGGCCACTTCCACATCATGCAGAATCCAACATCGCACTGGGTTGAAACTCTTACAGGTAACCCTCTTTATGATCGCATTTGCCTCCTGTGTTGATTGCCCCCAACTCATCACAATGAGCGTGATCAGGTGTTGGCGCTACCGGAGTGAAAATAATGCTAGCATATGTACCCCCATCAAGCCGGCCACAGCAAGCCAATCCCCTCGTTCCTCTACTTCAAGTCACCTCTCTGGATGAAGATAACACAGCAGCACACGTTACCAAAGAATGTCTCACAGATTTCGACCTTGTTCTCGATACGAACCAAAGCGCCGAGGACGTGGCGCAGCAGCTTATCAAGCTTCTGGCCGCTACGGCTTCTCTCGAGTATGTGCCCAAGCTGTTCCAGCAGGCTAACGTGGACTTCCAGCTCACCCGTGGCGACTTTGGAGTGTCTCTGTAAAGACCTTTTCTGAGCTTTGTAATTTCAGTGAATTGAAAAAAAGTTAATAATAATAAAAGATAATTATCACACCAACCGAGACAGCAGTCACGACAACACCACATTATGCACATAGGACTTGGCCCACACAGGCTCGAACGCCGGCGTGTACCACAGCAGCCATTACGCTACGATGAAGGTTTGGCGCAGTGGGCACCTATCGTTGAGGTAACGACGAACGTCAACCACCTGCCACCTGTTGCCTTCCCCATTTGTCTTACTATTTGTTGAATTCAGACGCAGACAGTGGAGACGGCCGCGGTGAGGAGGACCACTCTAAGACTCGTGACGTACAACGTGTACTTTGGGAAGGAGTTCATGAAAGAGAGGTAAATCATGTATTATCCATCACGATGGCAAAGATGGTTCTCACAACAAACTTAGGTTCCAGCATATCTTGAAAATGCTTGCCGAAGTCGATGCTGATGTTGTATGTCTGCAAGAAGGTACATACTGTGTGCATGGCAAGTGTTCCAATCCTAACGTTGTTTGCGCTCAGTCACCAGGGAGTGGATCAGACAGATGAGGGAGAACAAGTTCATTCAAGATACCTACCTCGTTTCTGACGCTACTGGTCGCACGTTTAGTGGGTATGTTGTTGTTTTGGTCCTTGCAGAGTGAAGTGCTAAACAATTCAGGATTGCCATTCCAGTTATGGTGTGCTCTTGCTATCAAAGTTGCCGATGGTTGATCTGTCCATGTGGAAATTGCCCACTAGAATGGGGCGATCAGCTTTGGTAGCCACTTATCACATTAATGGACAAACGGTGCGTCTCTTTGTTATCATTTCAATTAAAAGTAACCCTTATCTCCTCATCTATAAGGTGGCTCTTGGAACGGTACATTTGGAGAGTTTAGATTCTGCTCCTGTGCGAAGTGAACAATTGGAGATCATATCGGGTAAGTCACTTTGATTCATGCACGTCAAGGAACTCACACGATTAGATCCATCCTCACCGCAGGCATTCTGGTGGGTGCGCCTCATGCTGGTCTGATGGGGGACTTCAACTTTGATTCGGACCGAAACTTCCGTGTTGAGTACATATTCAACTCCTCAATCAGTTTTTCTCCAATCCTCTAACTCATCGGACATAATTGTCATTGTTTGTGTGCCCAATTATGAAGAGATGAACCGTTAGAAAACAATTCAATTGCTGATCTCTTTCCTGATTATGTGGACGTTTGGCCAACGTTGCATCCTGGTACGCATCAGTTCCAGTCGCCTCTGAACTGGGGCTGGCACTTGCTCATTCTCTTCCATTCGATTAGGCGAAAAGGGCCACACGTTCGACTCTGAAGTTAACCGTATGATCCGTAAGTATGAGCAGATGAGGTATGACCGCGTGTTGTGGAAGTCTGCTGGTGGCAAATGGAAACCAACAAGAATAGAACTGATCGGCACAGCAGCCATGGCGGGTTTGACGGTATGTCAGCGCAACTATTGTGCGTGAACTCTGATCTGATGGCACTGATGTTGCTCACCATCCAGAATGTGTGGCCATCTGACCATTTTGGCCTCGTCACAGACCTGACGTGGACTGAATCCTCGCCCTCCTCAACTTCTTGATATTGTTCGCAAAGGTGTATTCAGGACCGAAGCCTTGCCCATCATTTGTTTCCTGTTTTTTCACGGAACTCTTCATTTTTAATAAAAAGAGAGGAAGGAACAAGCGAGAGGTGGGCCACCACGAAAGACTAATGAAGGCGTGGCTACAGCAGCTGAGGAAGACGTCCAGCCGCGCTCGCGCCGAAGAACGAGCACGCGCGGCTGACGAACCGGCGACCGCAGATGAGAACCCGGAGACGGAGCTCGGCGAGACCACGACCACGGCCGTGGTCGCCGCAGAGAAGGAGCGCGGTCAAGCCACCTCAACGGCAGCGGCGGCGGAGGAACCTGCGTCGCCAGCGTCCTCATCAGGCGGTAGGCGACGCAACTCGTATACCGAGTGGATGACGAAGCCGTCCTACTACTTTGTGTGGGGAGGCGGGAGCTACGGAAAGCTGGGCTTTGGAGGCACCACGGAGTGGAGTCATCCGCCAGATGAACCTGAACCGCGGCAGGGTCGGCATCAGCTGCTCCGGGGCAAGCAGATCGTCAAGGTGTGCACCAACCGACAACACACATTTGTGCTCACCGACGAGGGCCAGCTGTTTGCCTTTGGTAGCAACCTGCCTCATCTGCAGCTGATGGGCTTCCCCTCCAGCTTCGGGGTCTTCCCCGATCAGCCCGCTCTCTCAATCAAGGACAGCGACCTGATCGTACGGGACATTGGATCCGGACCTGGTCACACTCTCATCCTTGCACATCCGCGTAATGTCTCTCTCACCCCATTCTGGAACGAATGGCTCACATGCTTGCATGCAGGTGGATCCGCAGCACCGCATGATATAGTACAGGTCTATGGCTGGGGATTGAGTACGTATGGGCCTTAGTGCTGGCAAGTCGTGCTTGCGCGTGTGATTCAGTCTCGCAAGTGTGATGATGATGATGATGATGATGATGATGATGATGATGATGATGATGATGATGATAATGATAATGATAATGATGATGATGACTGACTTTGTTGAGTCCAGATGGGGAGGGACAACTTGGATTGAAAAATGATGTTAATCATGTGCAACAACCCACTCTCATCGAACGGCTGTTAGGAATTAATATCATCCAAGTGGCTTGTGGAGAGCGTCACAGCCTTTATCTTAGTGGTACGTAGTTGCTTGATGCAGAGAGAAGCAGTAGAGCGTAGATTTATATCTATGGAGAGATGGACCTGCTAGCCCTAACGATCGTCCGCTGTAATGAATAGCCGATGGGTGTGTTTATAGTTCCGGCAAGAACAATGACGGGCAGCTCGGCTTAGGAGACTTCCGTTCCCATCCGCACATTCCCTACTCAATAGACGCACTTGAAGGAAAGAAGGTGATCCAGGTGGCATGCGGCGATTTCCATTCGGCAGCGCTTACTGATCAAGGCATGTTGTATACCTGGTACTTTGCAGCACTGTAATACCAGGCGTACTGCACGAGGACTCTAACTGTACCTCATATATCATACATTCAGGGGAAATGGCCTCTACGGACAATTGGGACACTCGAAGGAGATGTCGTCTGGAACTCCCCTTGAGGTCCAAGCCCTTAACGGTCTGAAAGTCCTCTACGTGGCCTGCGGCGCGTACCACACTGCCGCCATTGTTGGTTCTTTCTTTACCCGCTCCCACCGACACCATGACACGTTTGCTGATTGCCCTAAGGGACTGTTTGTGTGTGAATTCAATTGTGCGCAGATGGCGGAGACGTGCTTCTTTGGGGAGCAGGTGAAGATGGGCAATTGGGTCTCGGAAAACAAGATGGGCAATTTTATCAGTCCACACCCACCTTCTGCGATGCCTTGCGCGGGGAGCGAATATGCCAAGTGGCCTGCGGAGCTGGCCTCACAAGTGCCATATCAGGTCGCTCTTCCACCCCACCCATTACGTACAATGCAATAGTAGAATTGACGCGTGCGTGCAGTCGATGGGAGGGTCTGGGTATGGGGCAAGCTGATCGAACAGATCTGGGAACCAAAACTAGTCATGGAAGTCGAGGACAAGGTGAACCAGATTGCTTGTGGAAATGGCTATATGGCTGCCTGGCTAGGTACGCGTTGTTCACAGCCCAAACCCAAACACTTGCTGACTTGTACAGGCCATTTGACTATTTGCGCTTGTTGTGGACCATGGCAATAGGACCCCTATCGAGTTTTCAAGACGGGCTGCGTAAGGCGATCGAGCAGACCGTCGATCCTTCGCGAGCACTTGCTATCGACCTCCGGGAAATCATAGACAAAGAAGAGGGCAGCGACGCATGCTTTCTAGTTGGAGGCCTAGGTGGTGAGAAGATCAACACGCATGCTATCATTCTTGCCATGAGAAACGCCAAGCTGGCCGAGATTCTCACAGAGACTACGATGATGGAGACGAAGCTGAAACCCGACCATATGAACAAACACGACTCGGAGAAGATGTGCATCGCTCTCCCGCCTGAAATCCACAGCATTGCTGTGCGGCAATTTCTTCTGTTCCTCTACACCGACGAGTTCCCGCTGGCACTTCCTTACTACGCTGCCTACTCGCGTCGACACCAACGTGCTCTGCGCTCGAGCAACGAAGAACAACTGAGGGGAGACAACGAGAAGGCAGATGCCGACCCTCTGATAGAAGTCCAGAATGATGATATGGCCTCTTCCATATGGTCTCAACTGTGGCCTGCAGACGACCGCGTTGAGGAGGAAGAGCGACGGAGTCAGATCTTGGCTGATGTTCTCAAGCTGTGCCATCTGTTTGAAGCCGAGTCTCTGAGACAGGAGATTCTGAAACGACTGGCATCGCCTCACCAAGCATCGGATCGGCTGGAACATCCCATCACAGGAACACTCTCGGCCGACCTTACGCGTGCCTTCAACAATCCCCTCTTCTCCGATATATGTGTAAAGCTTCGCGGCGGCGCAGACGAGGATGATACGCAAGCACATTCAGAGATTGACGACAAAACTGCGGCGGAGGAGGAGGAAGAGGAGGAAGAGGTGATTGCAGAAAGTGCTGGTGCCGAGGATAAGTGTCAGATCGTCCGGCTCCACAGATGCATTCTGGCCGCTCGAAGCCAGTATTTCAGGGCCATGCTGCTCTCCGGCCTGAAGGAGTCCTATCTGGGCGAAATGGCAGTACCTCTTCATATATCGCCATCGATTTTCATCGCGGTTTTACGATATCTCTATAGCGGCGAGACCGATATCATGCCTGATACAGTTGTAGAGATGTTCATGATGGCCAACGAGTACTCGATTGTGGGCGTTGTCAAGCAGTGCGAGAGGATGATCGAAAACGCTCTCGATATGGACAATGTGAGGGACCTGATGGATCTAGCAGTGCTACATTCCAGCAACGAGCTCAAGCAAGTGTGCACCAATTTCGTTCTCAAGGAGATCAACAAGCCTATCTCCTCGCACGAGGCATTCAAGACAGCACTCACCAACCTCTCGCCGGAACTTCTCACATCAATCTGCTTCAGAGTACAGTCTGATCAGAGTTCAGGTACAATGTATTCCCTTTATTCGCGTCAGACCTGTCTGACCATATGTTCGGTCAACATTATTATTATAATTAGGTGGCCAGGGTCACGACTTACGCTGCGCCTCGTGCGAGCGGATCTTTAAGACGAGATCTGCGAGGGAGAGCGCATGCCCGTGTCTCTTCTGTAGTCGGCTACTCTGTCGAGAAGTCAGGTGTGTCAAGACAGTTCCCGCTCACACGCATCTGTTGCCGCTCGGCGGAAGACAAGGGAGGAGCCCAGACGTAGGAGTTTGTCAACGGTGCCGTTTGCTTCTCTCTGTTCATGCCGAAATTGCTCCTTCTTGCTGATGCGAAATGGCCAAGTATTTCAAATATCTCTGTATTTTTCCCATCTGGAGAATAGGAATTTGTGGAATGACAGCTCCCCGAAAAAGGGCTGAACGGGCACGGGCATGAGAGATACTTCTTATCGAGAAGAATGAAGAGGAAGAGGGAGTACGATGCTGCAGACGGCAATCGCAATGACACCGATCAAGTCTCAGCTGCCAGTGTGCCACACACCACGACGACGGTGAGTGTGTCGCCGGCACTAACCATCTACCACCTGCCTCCCGAGGTGCTGCACCTCATTCTCGTGTACCATGCTGACCCTATCACACGGCCTTGCTCTCGCCGGGTGTGTCGTACTTGGCGTGCTCTCTTGTTTTCCGGTCGCTCGATAGCACCTTTGGAGACGATCGTGGGGGGCCAAAGAGAAGCTGGTGGCGAAGAGTTTGCCCGACATGTTGCTGCCCGAGGTTGGTGCGACATACTCCGATGGGCGCGTGCCAACGGCTGTGCGTGGGACCGGAAGACGTGCTCGGCAGCTGCCGCCGGAGGCCATCTGTCCACACTGCAGTGGGCACGCGCTAACGGGTGTCCGTGGGACTCGGCAGCTGTATGTGCGGTCGCTGCTGGCGAAGGTCATCTCGATGTGCTGCAATGGGCTCTGGCCAACGGCGGCACGGCTTTGACCAAACGAGCGACTGCATGTATGGGCGCTGCACAGTGTGGGCGACTCGATATACTCAAGTGGTTGCGTGCGAACGGCTGGCCATGGGACCATGGGACGTGTTCGATGGCGGCCGCCGGCGGTCATCTGGAGTTACTTCGTTGGGCGCACGATAACGGGTGCCCATGGGACGAGAGCACTTGTGCCGAGGCCGCGAAAGGAGGCCATCTTGATCTTCTGAAATGGGCTCAGGAGAATGAATGTCCCTGGGACGAGCGCGTGTCGGCCAACGCGGCCGAGGGTGGACATTTCGAGGTGATCAAGTGGTTGCGCAAGGATCAAGGGTACAGGTTCGACCGCGAAACCTGTGCGCGCGCAGCCCGAGAGGGACACCTGGAGCTGCTTCACTGGCTGCAACGAAACGGAGGTCCAGTCTTGAATGGACACGTGTACGCTGGTGCTGCGGGAGGAGGCAATGCCGAGGTGATTCAGTGGTTAGAGGCGCAAGATTGCCCGATGGACAGCAGCGCGTATGCAGCGGCGGCGGCATCGGGCCAGTTGGCAATCTTACAGCGGCTTTACAGCATGAAAGCACCATCATGCCCATTGGACAAGAGCACGCTGACCAAGGCCTCCAAGCGAGGTGATCTCATGATGACCGAATGGCTACTGGCCCACGACGCGCCCATGAGCATAGAGGCTTGCACTGGAGCTGCAGAGGGAGGCCACCTTGCTGTACTTAAGTACCTGCGAGCCAAAGGGTGTCCATGGGATGCGTGGACTTGTGCGCAAGCGGCGGCCAACGGGGATTTGCCGATGCTTCGATTCATGCGAGACGAAGAGTGCCCGCGCGACGGAAAGTCTTGTGTGGCGGCAGTTAGGAACGGTCATCTGGATGCTCTCAAGTTCTTGCTTGCTGAAGGCTGGCCTTGGTATGAGAAAGGCTGCGGTGACGCGGCCGGAAGGGGCCACCTGGCCGTTCTTCAATGGGTGCACAGCCAAGGGTACGATTGGAACAAGCGCCGGTGCTTGAAGAAGGCAGTGTACGGAGGCCATCTCGACATCGTTCGCTGGCTACATTCCATCGGAACAGCTTTGCCAGGATCAGCGTGCGCGCTGGCCGCATCGAGCAATCAACTCGACATTCTCGAGTGGCTGCGCAGCCAAGGTTGCCCGTGGGACATCCACACGTGTGAGTTCGCTGCTAGTGCGGGCCATCTTGAAATCCTGCAGTGGGCCCACGAGCGCGGGTGTCCATGGGGAGAATCTGTGTGCGCATCTGCTGCTATGTGCGGTCATCTTGACGTTCTTAAGTGGCTCCGGGTGAATGGATGCCCTTGGGACGAGTCTACGACCGAATCAGCATACAATAGTGCGCATCTGATGGTGTTGCGGTGGGCGCGGGAGAATGGCTGCCCTGATGACGAACTATATAGGGGACGAGAGCCTGGTGATGATGACGATGACGACTTCGATGGCGATGACGATAAAGAAGGAGGCCAACAGGTTTACCTGGTCCAGTGATCTGATTTTTGTTGGAATGTGTAATAACTATGGCAGTTCTTTGATGATGGAAGAAGTAGCACAGAATAACCTGGGTGGTTGTGCTAGTGTGCAGAAATGCATGGGAAGATACTTCAGTTTGAGGGTAACTTCAATCCTCTCCTCTACGAAGGTTTTCACGCCTGGTGGGAAATCCTCAATCGCGTCATTCGTTATCCCACCTCCGACGATGGCAACAGCCCCACCACCACCACGCTCTCCTCCTTTTATTTAAGTAACGACAACGATTTTGACGACGACGACGACGACGAGATCCGATTTATTCCTACGCGGAAGGCCAAGGTGGTACAGTTGGATGAGCATTTCCCTTCACCCGAAGTGCGCAATGAAAAGGGCAAGGTCTTC
Organism: Acanthamoeba royreba; assembly: GCA_000826365.1. Taxonomy (NCBI): domain Eukaryota; phylum Discosea; order Longamoebia; family Acanthamoebidae; genus Acanthamoeba; species Acanthamoeba royreba. The sequence goes on from CDEZ01019895.1 coordinate 42,412, forward strand.
GACACGCAAGACCTGCTACGCTTTGTCTTTCTGCCAGCAGCTAATAATCCTGGCTTCGATATTGTCATCTTTGAAAAGAAGGCAAAAGGTGACGGCTTCATTGCCATCAACGTCCAGTGCCGCTACTCACACAAAGATGCGACTACTAAGCTTTCACGCGACTAGGTGGACAAGAAATACGCACTTGTTAAGAGTACGCTTATCCTTCCGCTCACTTTGTCCTGTAATGCAACTATATCTTGCATAGAAGCGTATCAGCCCTACGTAGACGGTGGGAGGGCTGATACACCACTAGGAAAGCTTCGATCGAGTATGCAGGACGTGTTCCTGGTGGTGTGCGCATGGCGTGAGGTGCATGATAACGTACTAAACATTCTTCTTGATCCTGATAACGATTCTGGCCGCATTATCATTATCAAAAGACACGTGCTCGAGACCTCAGTTCTACTTCCAACAAGTGCTTGGTAAGGTGAGCAGAGCTCTCAAGCAATAGGAAGTACTTGGCGGTGGGCAAAGTTCTGGCAAGAGGAAAATAGGGGATCGGGGCAGCGCACGAACAGCAACAGGCACTCATAGCACCCAGATCAGGGAGAGCAAGGAGCAGAAGAACAAGGAGAAGGCACAGCCAAAACTGAAGAAGTCGAGAATAGCTGAGCCAGAGGAGAAGAAGAAGAAGGTTGAAGTTACCCATTTCCCCATTCACAACATATTATTGACTTCGTTTTTGTGCAGCCACAGCACAAGCAAGAAGCAGACAAGCAAGGAGCAGACAAGCAAGCCAGAACTGAAGAAGGTTGAGGTTAACCATTTCCCATCACTTAATAACCTACTGACTTCGTTTTTGTGCAGCCACTCAAGCAAGAAGCAGACAAGCAAAGAGCAGATGAGCAAGTAGCAAATGAGCAAGCCAAAACTGAAGAAGAAGTTGGAAGTCTGGAACAGAAAAACCAGGGCTGTTAAATCATCCTGTTCACCAACACAGACAATGTAAGTCTGGAACAGATTGCCTCCAAATAAACACATCTTTGTTTCTCTGCTACAAGCTGGTTTCCCGCTGAGCCTCCTTTGTGAATGGTGCCAAACCTGCAGCAGGCAGATGAGCAGCAGCATCAAAGTCATGCGCGGCATCCGTCCACAGCCATTGGTTGATATCAGATTGAGAATTTCGGTTCTCTACTGAGTAGCAACGTTTTTCAGCGATGGATCCACGAACGTCTGCACCTGCAAGACTGCAAGAGCGTACCTGCACCTCTCCTCGTGTGCATGTTACATTCTTCCGGCATGTCCATGAACTGTGCTTTGCTTTGTTGTTGAACGTTGTTGTTGGTGTTCAGGCGTCATTCATGCTCACTGAGGGCTGGGTGGGCAGGATCGGATAGGCTCGCGCTGGAGCAGGGCCGAGTGTACATCATCCTCAAGGAGCACGGCACCGTGTGGACGGGCGATCATATATGTACGGGCGAGCGTGGATTTGAGAAGTGCTTCTTCCGCCCGATCACCAACTGCACCGTTGAAGATGCCTCCGATCCGAGCACGCAGTGAAAGCTGAAGCAATGCCGTTTCTGGTTCCTACGTACCTGGTCAACTTGCTTCGTTCTCGATATCCCAAGATGACCGATCCTGAAATCAAGTACTGGTGGAGAGGTGCGTTCCTCTCTGTGGTGTTGATCTAAGTTTGCACTTGAAAGTATCTTAATTGCAACAAACTACAGCGCAGAGCGCGACGTACCTGTTACGATTCAAGCCCAGGACGCTGGGTCTCATGCGCGAGATACCAGGGAATCAAACGCATCACGCCATCAGCCCAGAAGAGACTTGGAACAGCTGCGCTGGGAGAATTCCCTACTTCCCGCCTGGCGTCGTGTCTGCTCACGCACGGCGTGGGGACAAGCACCTGGATGACGCTCCCACCGTGGCACAAGTTCCTCGAAGCCGCCAAGAACTCAGACTGAGACAGTGTCCGCTTAACGGCCTGCCCTGGAATTGAACCTAACAAAGTATCACCGAGCAGGCATTCCTGCTCAACTCTACCAGTGGCGTTGCTTTTTCACTAATAGATCCATGGACCCCACTACGCGTAGCACCACCGGCGCGACGTGAGGCGAGCCAAGGCTCAGTTGACGGTGGCCGATTGTATTTCAGAAATTCCGTGGTCAGGTCGATGACGTCCGGCCCTGGCAGCTGCGCCCATTCCGTGAGGAAGCGGAGAATTGATTCCAGAGCCAGCCAAGCTTACCATTTCACACGGCCGTGTGGAATATGTAAATTTTAAAATCAATATTGTAATAGACAACTTACGCGAATAGAAAATGTAGGCTTTTTCTCTCCGGAGAGGCTAGGCGCGTATCGCGCGCTGAAAAGCCAGTGAAGAGGAGTCTGGCGTGAACACCCGAGCCGTGGTTCTTTTCGCTGCAGACATGGGGTCAAACTCCTCCCTTATTGGCTTCTCTTTGTTTATTCTGATTCGCGTTCCATTCTCTTCCTCAACAACGCACTGATAAGAGAGAGCACCTGTAGCACACATCAAAAGTTACATCACATACATCACATATCGAGTACACACAATGGCCGGACAGCAAGAAGCCCTGAAGCTGCTTGCCGAACAACAGAAGCGGCTGAGTTCCGTTGAAGGCTTGTCTTCGCTCAAGCTGGAGATTGAGTTCAACTTCTTTGTCAACCACAGCAAGTGCCTCTCTCCCTTCCGCGCCTTTCTCTCTTCTTCCCCCGCAGCCTCCTCCTCCTTCTGCTGCCGCTCCTTTCTCTGACGCATGTCGAACTTGCCCCAGCTTCCAGTCTCTCTCCCGGCCTGATGACACCCTCAAGTACATCGTTACCGACGTGGTAGAGAAGGGTCTTTGGGAAACCGAGGAAGGGTACTCTCCGCCCACTCCGGCCCTGTCATTTCATGTTGATGGAGGAAGTTTTTTTCTTCCTGTTTCTTCTCTTTTCTTTCTTTGGTTTTCTTCTTGTTTTTCTTACTTTATTCCTTATGGTTTTTTCTGCTTCCTCGTTCTTTTCTTTTTCTGTTTCTTTTTTGCTTCTTTTTATTTTCTCATGATGGCCGGCACATGAACATGGACTCAGGTTGGTGGGGTGGCTCAACAAGAGCGAACGTGCGAAGACCATCTTCGTGGAGCGTACGAAGAGGTGTGTGCTGCGACTGGCCGCTGACAACCAGGTCGAGAGCGATGTGGGCAACTCATACTACATGATCCGCTATGAGGCCGATGCGATGGTGGTCACCACGCGTCTGGACTGCATCAACTACACCAACGGCTGGGGTCCCAAGGTCGATCACCAGCTCGGCCTACATGTGCTCGATGAGTTGTATGTGAAGGAGGCCACGGAGCTGCTCACGCAGACCCAGGAACGGCTGCTCTCGGAGCTGCCCGGTACGGAGCTGGTGCTTGAGACTGACTGGTCAAGCTTTGTCAACAGTCGACAGTTCCTGGAGCGCGGGGACAGCTCGCGCCGCAGTGTCGTGCGCGACATCATCGAGTCAGTGGCCACCAAGGGTCTGTTTGACTCACAGCAGGGTCTGGTTGTGTGGCTCAACAAGAGCGAGCGCGCCAAGGCCATCGCGCTGTCGCGCATCGCCAAGATCGTGCTGGCGCTGAGCCCTGATGGCCAGATCGAACCTCGCAACTGGAACAGCTACTACCAGCTGCGCGTCAGCGACGTCACGCTGACGGTCACCGTTCGTCTGGACTGCGTGACCTACACCGATGGCTGGGGATCCAAGCTGGACGACGAGCTCGAACTGCACGTGCTTGATGAGGTCAACATGAAGCAGGTCACGGAGATGGTACAGCGGCAGGAAGAGCGTCTGCAGGCCGACCTTGGCGGCGTTGGCATGCTGCTGGAGGTCGACTGGGCGAGCTTTGTCAGCAGCCGCCAGTTCCTGGAGCGCGGTGACAGCTCGCGCCAGAGTGTCATCCGTGACGTCTCGGAGGCTGTGATCGAGAAGGGCCTATGGGACAGCAGCCAGGGCTTGCTCTCAGTGTGGGTCAATGGCAGCCAGCGCGTGCGCAGGATCCTGATCGAACAGGTGAACAAGATCGTCGTGCGGCTCTCGCCCGACGGCTCGCTGTCCAGCACGGGCACTGGCAGTTCCTACTATCAGATCGAACACGACACTCGCGACGGCAACCTGTCGCTGGTGGTCACCGTGCGCTTGGACTGCATCACCTACACGGACGGCTGGGGCCCCAAGGTCGACGAGCGCCTCGACATGCACTACCTCGATGAGACCTACATTCGCGAGGCCACGCAGGAGCTGAGTGCAAAGGCCGCCTCGATGGCGTCAGACCTGAGCCCGCTCAAACCAGCAGCTCTGGTGGTCGACTGGGACTCGTTCATGCGGTCCAAACAGTTCCTGGATCGCGGCGACAGCTCGCGCCGCAGTGTCATCCAGGACGTGGTAGGATCAGTCATCCAGAAGGGCGTGTGGGACAGCTCTGGACTGGTGTCGTTCGTCCGCGAGAACCCGGGCGCGTTCCCCAACCAAACGCTGGCGGCGGTGGTGGTCAAGCTGTCGCCTGATGGCAACATCGAATCCCAAAACGTTGGCAATTCCTACTACGCGCTGACCATCGGGCCCGGACCAACCATTACAGTGACTGTCCGCCTGGACTGCATCACGTACACCGATGGCTGGAATGACAAGCTCAAGGCGCAGCTTGATGCCATCAAGAAGGTATAGAAAATCTCACACGTGAATGTTGGTTTGATGAATGTACCTAATATTGGTATTGGGTTGGGGGTCAGGCCAAGGTGGAGCCCGTGGAGCTGGATCAGGTTCACGAGTACCTGAAGCCGCAGGCCGAGCCGGTGTTGCCCGGCCCGGCTATCCCCGCGGACATCCACGCATACCTGCTGGCGCCGGGCCAGCTTCCGACGGCGCAGCTGAGTGAGGACGCCAAGCTGGCGCGCGAGCAGGCTCTGGCCGCGGCCAAGGCGCGCAAGGAGGCCGAAGAGGCAGCCAAGCGCGCCGCTGCGGAGGCACAACGTCGCCGCATCGAGGAGCAGCGCAAGAAGCGTGAGGAGGCGCAGGCCGCGCTGCGTGCGCGCCAGGCAGAGCGAAAGGCCGCGGCCAGCAGCGGCCGTGCGCCCTCCCAGACCAATGCCACGCCAGCGCTGCGGCTGGGCGCACCCGACGAGTCAGTGCCAGGCGTTAAGGAGACGCTCAAGGAAATCAAGACCTACGAGTCGCGCTTAAACTCGGCCGTCGGTGGTGGGTGCGAGGTGGAGTGGCTGGTCGACTGGTCCTTCCTATCCGAACCTGCATTCACATCGCTTTCAGAGGATCAGCGCAAGCAGGTACTGACGTATTACCTCCAAAGCTACTGCGCGAGCAGCCTCTGCGACCAGCTGGTCAACCTGGCGCGCGATGCCACGTTTAAGGAGGAGGTCCAGTCGGGCCTCTTTGTGCGCGTGGTGATCGCCTATGACACTGCCAACGCGATCAACTCGCGCACCATTCCAGACAACGACTACGTGCGGCATTATGAGATCGCCGTGCGCGACGGCGACCTGGTGCTGCGTGTCAACTTCAACAAGCGCAATGACAGCCTGTACAGCCTCGACAGTAAGCTCGCATGCGCGCTCAACATTCGCGTGGCCCAGAGCAAGGCCGAGGTGCGCAAGGAGCTTGACCAGCTCGAGCGGCAGGTGACCAGCCAGATCGGCGCGGCCATTGCGCTGGACGTGGACTGGGCCTTCACCGAGAGTGACGCCTTCCTGGGCGCCGCGCTGACGCAGGAGGTTGTGCCGCTAGCCGACCTGCAGCGCTACCAGCAGACCATCCACAACCTGGGCTACTACTACGTACAGAGCGTGCTCTCTACGTCCGACGGCCTGCTGTACCTGTGCCGCGACGAGCTCTACAAAGCTGCCGTGGCCGAGCGCATCGCGTCGATCGTGTTCACGTTCGACCCCACCAACAGCGTCAAGTCGACT
>CDEZ01019902.1:2568-13734 GCA_000826365.1 Acanthamoeba royreba
AAAAAAAAAAAAAAAACAACAATAAAGTTGGGTCATTTGATTCAAATTCCTTTACATTCAGTACCTATGAACTCAATTGCTTCGTCGAAGTGAGCTGCGATCTCATCGCAATAGTTGTCAAGCACTGGAATTCTGCCAGGGCGGGCATTATTTACAGCTTAGATGATGCATGTAAATAGGAACTAGTGCAAGTAGGATACCTACCGTAAATAGGCATCGATTCTAACATCTTGAAAGAGCTTACTGGCGACACTCTCCTCCATGTCGTCGCTCTTGCCGTTCTCATGTGCGTGGTCTGATGGGTAGTCAGTTGGGTTGGATGCAGGAATGCTGTTTTCGGATTGTGTTGTCCCATTGCCTACATGCTCGTGCTCATTTCTTGTGTCTGTATCGCGTTTCCGTTTCTTCTTTGGTCGCTTCTCCCATATATTAATACGATCTGGTGTGCAGTTGATGATCCGATGAATCCGGAGCGTCTTGAGGGCAAGTGGATTGCATGCAGACTCATAGTCGCCTAGATAGAGGAAATCTTCTAGAATGTTGCTCGGCCACTTGGATGGATTGGAGACGATATACTTGGAAGCCGAGGCGAGCGATCGTACTGTAATCGGATGTGGAGGGGCAGTAGATGGATCTGCTGGATTGTTCAGGTCAGGTGTGGAGGACGGCGTCGTCGTTGTTACGTCAGCTTCAGGGCAGGGAGCTGAAAGGAGAAACACTTTCTCAGTGTGCGATAGGGAAGCGTAGTATTCCTGAATTTGACGGGTAGCGTCTCTGAAGAGGGCTTCCTCGCGCTTGGCGACAATGCTCGATATACACATGTATGGATACTTCGCTGTGAACTTGCAAAACCCGCCTGCGATAGATGGGATAAGAGGCTGCACTGCAGATCTAGAATAAGTGATCAGTACCGTCTATGATCCAGACGGCTACAATGTGCTTCATGCCTGGAGCACTTTTGATGATATCAGCAAACTCCAGACCTGCCGAGAAGTAGTCGTAAGGAACTCATTGTGAGGCTCCAGGGTGCTGGTCAGTGATTACCCTTTGATTGCCGAGGCCGTCCTGGTGAAATGGCCATGACGTCTTCTGCCGCTGAACCCACTGGATCATCAAGATCCGTCACTACAAGCACACGGGCAAACCACTGATGAAGTGGTAGCAACAACTGGGTTCAGTCAATCCAATGTGCATGCAAGAGCAAGGAGACTGTACGGTTCGTTCCAGCTTCTGCATCTCCTTATAAAATCTGATCGCCTTGTGCCGTTTGGACTCTGGAGAGAGCGAGCAAACATGCAACGAGTAGAGGAGGTCAGCATTGGGGCTAGAACACATGCCACGCGACAAGACCCACCAGGACGATCGGATTCGTAGTCGAAGTGGATGGCGCCGCGCATGTGACAAGCACGGAAGTCATCAATCGGCCGAATGTCCACTACCAGCAGGCTGTGACGGGACATTTGAGAAAAGTGTACGTGAGATTACTTCGGGCACTTCCACATAAAAAATCGCCATTTTTATTAAATCAATAAAAACTGTTAAAAAATAAATATTGAATCATTGTTGTGCTATTTAGAATTATTTAAATGGAAAAATATTCATGAAGAGTAGACAGTACTCATCGCAGGAGCACGAGAGCAGGTCGTAGATGCCTTCGGGCGAGAGGGACGTGTCATCCTTGTGCGCGGGCACGTCCTCGTCAAGCATGACGGGCTGGTAGGGCGGCACCTCGGCCGTTGGCTGGTCTGCTGCGGCGAGGGCTGCGGACTCCGGCAGTCGGAGGGGATGGGAGTGCCCTGGCGCCTCTATGGTGGCTTCTCTGTGTTACGCGCCAGGAAAAACAAAAGTTTGTAGTTCCATTTCGAAAATATTACGTTTTTCTCATGTTTGCTTTGCGTTTCCGAAAAGATTTCGATACTGCATGCTTTGGATGCCAATATAACTCGATTTCGCGCCAAAATTAAGGATGGAATTCTGCTGCTAAATTTTTTCGTATGAAGTTGCAAATTGAGGCGAATGCAGGAGGCGAGGGGTGACCTCTCACAAAGCCAAGAGGCCCAATTTGATGATGAGTCTGTGCTCAAAATTCACATTAAAAAAGAAGAACCGTGGGATGCGACTACAGAAGATGATGGTTCACTTCAATCTGCCTGCGTTTCCCCTTCGTTTGCGGCGTCCCTGAAGATCGCGTCCGGCTGTCTTGAAGGTACTGGGTACCCAGCTATGTGTGCAATTTCTCATGCCATTCCTAATCTCTCAATTTCAATGGTTTAAGATCTGAATCCCAAGCGGCCTACCAAGATCGAGGATTCACCCGACGAGATCAAAGCATTGTCGGAACAGGGACCGTGGCCCCTCCTCGCTGAGCTGCCGCACTCCCCCGTGGATGTGTCTGGTGTGCCCTCTGCTGTGGGCGGACGCATCAAGTGCGAAGGCCTTGTGGAAGATCCTGGGAGCCGGCGCGCAACTGATGAAGGTGGCAGTGGCTCGGCTGATCAGGTAGAGGCGTCCGCTACCACGGAGGGCACGCTAGGGAAAGAGCAGCAGGTGCAAGAAGCTGGTGATGATGTGAATGATGGAGGTGATGGAGGTAGTGGTGAGGAGCCACTGCAATCGATGGATCAAGAGCCTTTGATGAAGGAACAGACAGTGACAGCGATGGAGGCACTACCATCATCATCATCATCATCAGAGCAGCCTGCCACTTCGGAGTCGACGCAACAGCGATCACATAAGAAGCGCAGACGACGCGAGAAGTTGAACGACGGGCTCGATGGTGGGTACTGGATGGTAAATCCTGTAATGGTGCCGGCTGCGAGGCCACCTGAGGCAGTACCATCGACCCCGGCCTATCCTACAGTGAACGCCAACTGCAGTTTTGAGAAGGTAAGTTCGAATGGAGCCGAGAATGTTCGCGAGATGTACGAGGAGGATGAAGAGCATGAGAAGGAACGCCAAAGAAAGAAAAGAAGACATGATAAAGGCAAGGACAGGATACTCTCCGAAGAAGATGATGCATCGGAGATACTCGAAGATGAGGACTCGCCACTATCGCAGGAACAGGCTACATTCCATACTGATAGTAGCGATGATGAAAGCGCGCCAGTTGAGGTGGCGCGGCAAAAGAGATCAGGGCGGGATACAGTCACTGTAGAATCTATAGATGGAGGCCTTGATGGGCGATACTGGGCGGTACGAATCGTCCCTGGCTTGTAACAGCCCTCTGTATCAGAGCATGAACTGATCCTATCTGCCTTTTATCTAGACGGTCAGTCGTCAACGAAGAGCCAAGGCTGATATTCCTTGGCAAGTGTTTGCGCATGAGGGAGAGAGTGAACAGCAAGATGGAGAGTTCGTGCCTGGAGATCAAGTCGATGGTACGATCGAGGTCGTACAATCATCTGCGCACATATTCACATCTCTGTCACTGCAGATGAGATGGAAATGAGCGAGGACAGTTCCGACTGGAGCGATCCAGATGATGTGATAACAGTGCGAAGTGATATGCAACCTCCGGAGGCTGATGGTGAAGGAGAAGAGGAGCTGTTCGAAGAAGAGGCGAGCAGTATCGAGGATGAATCTCTTCCCATCAAGCCGCGTTCTTCAAGTAACAGTACTCCAGCTGCAGCAGAGAAACGTGGAGTAAAGCTCAAGATACGAACAATCAATGGCGTTCGTGGCATCGACTTCTTTTGTCGAAGCAGTATTCAAGTCTGGTGCGTTTACTCGATTCATGGTTGACTTGAATGTACCTTGACGCGTTACTCTCGACGAACTAGGTCTGCAGACAAAGTCCGTGCCTGGGTACAGCGATATCAGAATCCGAATGGATACTATTACCGGCTCACAGGTACATCGTACAGGGCAGGTGGAATCAGGCGCTGGTGGCGTTAACGTATTGATACATGTAGATCCTGGGCTTGTGCAACGTCAAGGAAGCTTTACGCTGGAGGAGAGTCAAGCATTCATGGCTCGCTATCACGAGTTCGTGCGTAATGACTGGCGCGTAGGTACCAACTGGGGCATATTCGCCCTGGCTCCAGGCTTGGAGAATCGGTACGTAACGTAATCTAAGCTGCATTGTTCTCGTTGCACTTACCCCTTCATCAACAACAGAGTGGGTTATCAGTGCAGCTCGCACTACCGTCGGCTCCTGGATGAGGGAGAACTCACGGATCCTTCTTATGAGAAGTACGCAGGCTCGATCTGCCCTTCTTTCTTCCATGATTAACGTAAGTTGAACCCAACAGAGATCCACTCACCGGCCAACTCAAACAAACCTACACCATTATCGGTGGACGAGACATTGATCAGGTACGCACTGAGCTTAAGCTCAGTGAATCTTTATTGAGGCTATTCATTAAGTTTCATACTAGGCTCTCAATTCCTTGCGTGAGACGTGGAACACACCCGAGATGCAGCGCTATGAAGAGAAGATCGATGGGTTGGTTCATAAGTACCATCCACTGCTTTACACCAAGTATCTCAACTCGGCCTACGCCAAGGTAGCCTTTCCCTCACGACGTTTCATTCTCTTGATCATTTGTACTAAAATCATTTCTTCAGCGCTCTGCCGAAGTTCTCATACGCAGAGCACATCGAAAACGGCGACGGCAAAGAAGAGCACGCGAGGTTTCACAAGTTGGGGATGTAGAATCGCTAGAGGTACCTGCAGTGCTGCGGCCTCCTCGTACAATCAGATCCAGCGGCTCAGAGCCTTCCTCGACGCTGCTTAATCACGTAGCTCGGCTAGGTACTCTTCAGCTGCTCCTGTACAAAGAGACCTTTCCTTCACATGTCATATGGCCAGGCAAAATAGGACGCCCGCAGAGTACGAACAGTGATGCACTCTTAGGAGATGAAGCCGATGAAGCCAGTATAGGCCTGCATGACCACTTTGGATGGCCTCTCCCACTGACGGTAGGTGTATCTCCTATCTTAATTAGATCTACTTCATCGGTATTTACCTTCCAAAAGCAAACCACGTTGAGGGAGAGACTGCTGCACCGACCGCCGCGGTCGTCGATGCGCCATCGAGAAGCTGAACAGAGACGTGCTCAGCGACGGGATACAACGCGCAGAAGACTCAGTGGAGGCACAGCTTCTTCAGCTACAGATGCATCTGGCCCAACAGACTCACAGGTTTGATGTTCTGGCATTGCGCACTTGGCGCTTCTCATCACGTGTCGTCAATAGACACCATCCACAGATTACATCGTTGATTTGACAGCGGGTACCGCCAAGTACATTCCCACACCTGCCGGCAGGTCATCAGCATCCAACCCGGGTGTCGGCCACACTCATGCTGCACCATCGACGCGAGATGAAGTAGAAGAGATTGAGGATGATACTGATCTGATGGACATGGATACCAACCGCTTGCTTCACGAACTCACGACAGCGCAGCAAGCTGGGCGACATATCTACTTCTCTCCTTCTTCAGCACCATTCCCTCGTGCAGTGTCTCTCCAGTACAGTTGCCTTTCTCCTTGATGTTTTCAAAGCACTCATGCATGAACATCAGTGGCAGCTTATTTATGGTCAGCAGTTCGCCACAAGGCTTGGAGCCTTTGGGTAGGGAAGACTGGACCTGGCCAGCAGATCAAGCTACCCTTACTCTTCTGGGAATAGCCATACAAAGAGACGATCAGGTACTTCCTCTTCGCCGTGGCCTTATGCAATTGAGTTTGCTTAACTCCTATCCAGGCTGCACAACTCGATCAGCTGCCACTGCTCTTTGCCAACCTAAGGAAGCATTTCCATGATTTCATGTCTCTTGAGAAGGCAAGGCCCAATGTGTATGCTAATGCACCTCATATCCCATATCTGCTCTTGTTTGTGTTTCTTATCTCTTTTCAATCCATTCCAGAGACATGAGCGCGGAAATGAAGCACATCTACGACGACATAGACCTCTTTCTGTGCTATATTCGTGAATGTTTACGGAACAGCGACGGATCTCAAACTGCACTTGCCTCAACCTTGCGTCTGGAGATAGCTGAACTCATCACCATCCTCGGTAAGTAGGCTGCTGCATGCTCACTGACAGATCTCGAGTGTTAATCTGTGACTGTAAAACCCCATAGGTCCACTGGATCCTAATACTTATAGCTTCACTCGCGGCCTCATACACTCTTTTCGTTTAGCGGTGCTCATCCACTCGTGTATACTCGAGTGGGTCTTCTTGCTCGCCCAGCCGTCATCATCTGCATCGCGAACAAGCGATCCGATTCGTCCAGTCACGCTAGAGGAGGATGTTGTCTCCAACTCTCTTTCCGATGCCTTGCTGCCAAGTCAGGAATCGGATGCAGAACACATGTACGCAACCATCGGACTTAAAAAGTCTTAACAGCATCATTAACAGCTTGCTCTCTCAGGTTCCTTGAGCACGCAAACAAGATGCTGATGGGACTCTTTGCCCTATTTCAAGATTTCCCCAACTTTGTCAAGATGCCTCCGGCTATCATTGCCACCGTCCAACGGTAACATTCCATGTATACCTTTACTTTCCCTGAGAGCATTTATAACACTGGGACATCCATCCAGGCCCGTTATGCTGCTGTGGCGGAAGCTTGCACACTTTATGGATGTGCACCAGCAGTCCAATGGAGGGTATGTATGCGCGCCAACGCTTACCTGAAGTTGCTTATGCTCTGTTACAGAAGCAAGCCCGACCATCAAGCAAAGATATCTCCCTTCTGGAAGTCCTTCAACACGGCTCTTACAGATCTTCGGACACTGCCTACATTATCTACTCCTCCAACTAACCATGATTCTTGTACATTTCCTGCTCTGAGCACGATCTGCGATACTCCTTGGAGGCACGCACTGATTCTACCATTTTACAGTACCGCATGTGTGGGAGTACAAGTGGGACTTGTTGTTCCACGTCATTCCTCTGTTTCAGTTTGATCACCGAGGAACTCTCGTGGGCGTTCAGCAGGTCTCGCAGCATTCTAACTGGCCTCTCGTTTTGGACCTGCTCAAAAAGTGTCCAGCGGATATGTACGGAACGAGCAACCTTGATTGAGTGGCGTTGCACCTGACACAATTCTTCTATGGTTTCAGACTGAACGACAGTTTACCACAGCGCTACCAGTCCAATCAGTCACCCAGGCATGCAATCCTAGTTCGTGTTCTGGAGCTCTGCCAAGTTTGGCCACCAGTCACAGAGATCATTCCACAACTCTGGACCATCGTGAGGGAATCCTACAAGACAGCTCCATCACCGACAATCACGACTGGTAGTTCTTCTGCAAGGGTCCAAAGCTCATCTTCTTCCTCTCCAGCCTCCGCCTCTGAAACACCTACCCCTTCGTGGCCAAACTTCATCGCTACATTCGATGGCTCTGCACCCCGAACCACGCTTGCACTCTCGAAACCGTCAAAGTGGAGCAAGGATAAGGACTACGATCTCTTCCTCCGTATTCTCTTTGTGCTTATCTACAAGACCGCTCTTCCCTTTGCACTTCCATCATCCTTCCTGCCACTTCCTGGCGCTCCCTCATCAGCTTCATCTCCAATCTCGCTTCGACCCACACCGACTTCCCCGGCTTCGCGGGTCTCGCCTCTCCAATCTTCACCGCACCATCGACGACGTCCTCTTTCATCTGTGGAGAAAGCTGATGCGCCTCTAATGCCTCTTGATCGATCGCTCCCTGTCTCATCATCGACCTCTTCAACAGCCTCCTCGGCGACTGTGGAGACGCATTCTCTGTATCCGCTATTGCCTCTCGGGGTACTTCAGTGGCCCGAGATGTCGATGAAGAAGTTTTACTCTGCTATCTACCAGAGCTCGTGGGTTAGGAAGTTGCTACCTGCCACTGATCTCCTTTCTTTGGAGATGATGCTCAACATCAACAAGGAGCCGCGGCAGTATCTCCAACAGCTCACAAGCAAGATAAACGGTACTCCCGCCGTGACGCTTACTCTTAACGTTTCTATCTCCATTGCATAACCAAGCTCCTACAACAGAATCCTTTGGGCACAACTGCTTTACCAAGGTTCATGCACTGCTCCAGCTAGCGCTGTTCGGCCAGGCCTTTGCGATGGACCTCTCGGTACGTTGTTATCGAGAATCGTCCTAACGTGATTCGATGATCAATCTGTCCTCATCCTCTTGGTGGCAATCATGTGATCATGCAGATACTGTCATCGGAGATAAACGCATGCTTGAAACAGATGTGGGAGACCTATGCCACGGCGCTCAAGCAGGGCGAAACACTGTCTGACCAGCCTAATGCAGGGTTCAGGCGGTTGCGATCGAAGACAGAAGATGCAAGCAGGAAGCGACAACAAGAGGAAGCACGGCAGAAGGCCAAGCTTGCTGCTGCAGAGTATACAAGTCAATGGGAGATAGCACTTGGACTGCTGACACGACTCTTCACAACTGCCCGCGGTAACTTCAGCTGCTTAGAGTACACGCTTCTGCCAGAACGTTCCTCCTGGCTGGTACGTATCATCAACTTGCCTCGTGAATCCTCTGCTGTCTACATTCTTCTCACTCCTCTCATGTGTGTACATAGAGCTCAATGTTCTTCGAAATGCGCTTGCTGCCTCCCCAACTAGGAGTGGCAGTCATCAACCTTGTCAATAGAACCCTCCCGGCCTGGTCCTCTTCTGCAGCCAACGCAACACCTTCTGCGTTTGACTGCTCTCTCACTCTGCTTTCCTATTATCGGGCGTTGCGGCCGCCGTCTTCGTACACGTCCAACTCGCCTATGAACTTTACTTCGTCTTCATCTTCGTCTTCTACTACTTCGCCTGTTCGATCGGCGCCTTTCACATCACCTCAACGATCTTCATTCTCTCCACCTTCTTCCATTCCCGCCTCGCAGTCCTCACCTACACGGACAACCCCATACAATCCCTTCGTCAATCCACAATCTTCTTCACCCTACACACCTACATCTCGATCCTTTGCGGTCGCTTCATCCTCAGTCACCTTCTCGGCCGCCACGCAAACAAGTGAGGTCGCATCCTCACAACCGACCAGCGCCACTAACAGTGGCGAGGATGATTGGGACAATTTGTGTGCAGAGATCGACCTTGATGCGTGTGTGCTTGAGGCCGAGAAGAAGAAACAAGAAGAGCGACAACGGAAAGAAGCAGAGGACGGGGCCAAACGGAAGATGGAAGAGGACAGAAGGAGGGAAGAGGAAGAAAACAAAGCACGACAAGCCAGACAGCAGGAACTCCTTACTGAGAGGAGCAACATGGAGCTTCTGCTGCGACGTCTCAAGCCTACCGTGGAGAACATCAAGAGGGCTGTGTTTTACGAAAAGAACACCTTCAGCATACGCACATCTATGGTATGCATCATCAACTTGAGTGCTTTCTGACTCGTGGTACTCACATCTGCCATCTTTTGGATTCGGTGTGTTAGGTGAACCTGTTGGCGAAGCTAGCACCCTTGTACATAAGCCTTGATCGTATGCAAACATTGGTACACTATCTTGACTTGTCCCACCATGGTGAAAGGCCACTCACTGCGCGCGTGCCTGCGTGACAAGACCTGGGAGGGCATATTCGACATCTTTGGGTTCACAAAGACGAACAACAACGACAAGGATCGAAGACGGATGGGAATACAGTTTATGACTCAGGTGATGGACGAGTTGCCGTCCCTACCGTCGTACTGCCTTAAAGCCTTCATCGGCCCTCTGTTTCAGGTGATTCTCTAACCCATCCCTCTCTGAACGAGTCAGTGACACTCATCTTCCTACCCTGTGATCCAGCAATACGGGGTCAAAGTTGTGCAGATCTGGATGGCCGGTATGCTGGAGGACGAATGGACGAAACAGCACATGCTTACAGCCGCGCTCGTGCGCTGTTCGCACCAGCTCCCATTCTTCAAGGTTCTCTCTTGACAATAGCCTTCTGTAGACATTCATGAGCTGATCTGGCAAAACATACCACAGGATCTGGACTGGAAGAACGAGTACGGAATCCTGAAGGATCGCTGCTTCTCTGCCCGTCACGTCCTTGTTATTCGTACACCGCTTCTCTTCCCCTCTCGGCACCTCAGGGGCACCCTGGTGTAACATCCATTGTGTCCACATTTAGGGTTACTGAAGAACGCAGCAGAGCTATGGAGTGAATGGAAACGGGATCCTGATATTGCCGAGCCATCATACAAGCTGCACCATCTGCGGAAGGACCTTGAAAGCATTCTCGATAGCTTCCTAGAGAATGTCGATCGCTACATCGCCAACGTGAGCGATGATCTCAAGGGTCAGAAGTCGAATACTGAGGCCTACCACTCACAACGTGCTCGACAGATCTTCAAGATGTTGGGTGGACTCATTCGCTACGGTGGAGAATTGATTTACCAGCGACATCATCAACAACACAGCAATAACCCCAAGCTCATCTTGGCACTCTGCGCCAAGTACTTCCTGCCGCCGTCAGGGCAAACTGTTCATCACACCAGCCACACGTTGCGGGAGATCCTTCGCCGGAGCAAGTACGAGATGTTGACGGACATTCTACAGTTTGCCAAGTCCTTCGATTGGAGCGCGCCAAGTCAGGTACCTGAGGATATCCGGTGGTTGACATTCAATGTTTTGGATGAGGCCATGCGCACCGGCTTCGCCTTTGCACTGGAACCCAACGTACGTTGCTGCATCGTACCACCTCTTGAAAACTGTTGAAGCGACTGATCATCAACGCGTGCGGTCTCAGCCTGATCCGAACAGAGTAGAAGCCAGCCTTCGACAAAGAGTAGCCGCTCTACTGGCCAAGGATTCGCCTGCATTCCGTCACGCGATCGAAGCATCTTTCATCCACAGAGCGTACAATCCCTATGTTATGTGATCACACTGAAGTCTTGCCCCTCACTCTATTACACAGACTTATCCAGGACAGGATTGAGGTGGATATTTCTCGTAGTCCATCATTCACGGGCTTCATCTCTGTACGCCTCCAATGCCAATAGAAGTGCTTGAGGATGATCAACACTGAGGCATCATCGTTCTTCTAGGCGTATAGAAAGGCCGTAGTGACGTTGGTCGGGGCTATCCTTGGCCATGTGGAGGCCACCCTTAACAAAGAGGTACCTGATGGACGACTGCCTTGATAGATGCTTGCATTGTACTCATGACCTCAAGTAGGCATTGCAAGATGATCTCAATTTATTGGGTTTGGCTCTTCTACGCGCCCTTGATGC
>CDEZ01019910.1:0-21856 GCA_000826365.1 Acanthamoeba royreba
GGGGCGAGGCCACGCAAGTGTGTGGGGGGGGCCAGGGAACGCGATGTGGTGGTGGTGGTGGTGGTGGTGGTACGGTTAATATAAAATAACAAATAAATTTCATAGATGAATGAAGCCTTGGAATGTATGGCACGCTCGCTTCTTGAAACGAGTTTCCCGCGTTTGGGCAAACAACAACAACAAAATTGTTTGGCAAGGGGAGTGGCACACATAGATCCCTCTCACTTGGCGACATGCGGTGGTTCCTTGGCTGTCCCATACATGACCACGGAGGCCGCAGTGACCAGCAGAGAAACAAAAGTCAACACGCTGTAGGGCGTGCCGAACAGGAGAGACGAGGCAAACGCCGTAGCAAACATTTCTGCTCCGTGAGCATACTCCTTGAGGATGATGTTTAGATATCCTAGTACGAGTGCGTACGAGTCAACGCCACGAGCAGCTATGCTGAGGAAGCGGGCAGAGGCTGCGTACGCAAGAAAAGAGCAGTGGTAAAGCCGCAGAAGGCACCCAATATAACCAGCAGTACTGTCAACTGCGTCCATCCTGGTCGCGATAGTGAACAGGCTGCGCAAGTGTGCTGGGTCAATGATTGAGGGAAGGACATACCGGCAAAGAATAGTTCCGATGAGGAGAGAATGTGGGGCCGATTGAGTGCGATGAGGAAGAGATTGAAGCATAAAGAAAAGAAGTAAAGATAGGTATTCTTCTGATTGATGCCCATGGTGATGTCCTTCTTTAAGAGCCATTCGTTGAAGGCACCTGCTCCCGATGAAGCCAGCGCTTGAATGGTGATGGTGCACAGGTAGAAGAAACTGTATGCACACCACACAATAAGAATGATTCACCGCAACTAGAAGCGTAGAAGGCGCACTCCGTTTTAAGCTGGAATTGATCGTTAATTTGGTTCATGGCACACCCAAGGGCAAGAAGAAATAGCGCAGCCCATTTGACCGTGCCTAGCCGTTTGCCAAAGAATAACTGAACACAGCAGCTCGCGTCAGTCTCACTCCACGCACGATAAGACCACAGTGTGGCGCAAAGCAAGTATGCATACAGTTACGATAAGGCCAGAGAACAAGATGCGCATGTTTATGAGCACGCGATAGGAAACCTGGTACGATTCGAGTTAATGCCAAGTCACGAGCCTGATAGGGAAGTGGGCTTTGTACTGGATCAAAGTAGACCAGGTTGAGATACAGAAGCCAGTTATATAAGGTGTAGATAAAGGCCGGAACAGCAAACCACACACCGACCCGCCACTCAGCGGCGAATGCACGAATTTGTCCCAAAATATCGGTTGTGCCCCTATATGTCATCCCTGTATGTTCCTATCACGCTTTCCCCAAAGCACAGGACAGCAGGTAGGGCGTACATCATGTAGCAGTGGAAGCTCAATGTGAGTACGATCTTGTACAGCTCCATCATGAGCACCACAGTCACGATATCAAATGGATAGGTATCCTCTCCGCCCTTCGCCGCCCTGCTCCGCGCCAAGCACGACGACAATGAAGAAGAGAGGAGCGTCAACACAAGCCATCAACACGAATCACACAACGTGGAGCTGTTGGTGGGGCTTGTTGTACTTGATGAGCAGGGTCCAGGTTGTCCACATGCCCACGTGTAGCGCAAATAGCAACACATTCGTTCCTGAACACGTGCACCACCACCACCAGCATTTCCATTCCCTCGTCAGCCACTATCCCCTAGTTATGACAGGATTATAATAAATAAATAAATAAATGCTTCCACAGAAAATAAATAAATATAAAATGGGGGCGCACGGGTCAGGAGGGGTTCTTTGGTGAGCTCGGTGGGGGAGGAGGGCGAGGTGGGCCTTTTTTCGGTCTTTTTGGTGTCCTCCCGGTCGTAGCTACGGTGGTGGGCGGCGCTCTCCACGTCATGTTCGTCCGGGGGAGGTCCGGCTGCTCCGCTCCCCGTCCCCCACGTCCTCCCGCTGACCCTCCCTCCCTCGTCCGCGGAACGTAGCATCTCTCGGCTCTTGGCACTACGATGATGATGATGATGATGATATGGTGAGGCTTAGCAATTGGTGTGGCTGGTGGCGTTACACCCCAAAGTGGGATGCCTGAGGGGAGGAAGGCCTTGGTTGAAGCAGGCTGGCCTTCTTCTTTACTCCGCCGGGAGGTGACAGGTGCCACCGCAAGTCTAGAGGGAGAGCTCTCCACCCGCTGGCACGTCACGCGGATTGCGTGTGTCAGCACACGCGTGCACAGCGCGCGTAGCGTAACTCGTGTCTCTACCACACGCCAGCCACACACCACCCCACCACCACCAGTGCTCGATGTAGAGAGGGATCGACCCGCAGCGGTGAAACTGCCACGTCCTGGTGTGGAATGCAAGGTATGCCTGCACCAGGCTAACATCAATCATGCATGGAATTCGAGGCACGCCCAATTCATTTCCGGCTATTACGCTGATGGGGTATCGTATTATTCTTTGTGCCCATCCCCAACGCGTTGCCTCAACACCACCCCTCCACTTACTACCGTCTCTTCCTGCTGGGGAGGAGAGGGGAAAGATTGAGATCGAGCCATGAACAGCCCCGTGCCCGGACGAAGCAACAGAGACGACCGCGGTGACCCCAAGGTCATCGAAACGACCAAGGTCGTCAACATGATCAAGGCCTCCAATGCCATCATGCCAGAGTTCCTCAAGGCTGTCCAGAAGTACCACCAACAACTACACGCCCTCAACCAGACTTCTCAGGTATCCCCCCACTCCACCAAAAACACTCACAAACAGCAGAAGGAAGGATTCGTTGGAGGGAAAAGAGGACCCTCGTTGGAGAGATGCAAGTTCTTCGGCACGAGGGAGGCGAAGGAGTGAGCACCGGAAAGAAAAAGGAGAGAGCGGGTTACCCGCCGATGGAGATGGGAGAGAGTACAGCCGTTGGAAGGGGTGGATGGGAGGAGCTGGCTGGTTCTCATGCATGGGGGGTACTACCCCTTGGTCACCACCGTGCAGGTGCTGTCCGACCTCATGCTCAAGCTGGCCGAAGTTGAGCGAGGCGATCTGAGTGACTCGATACGAAAGATCTCAGACACACAAAAGCTCATAGGTACGCGGACACCCCAACGCCTCCTGTTGGTCGCTCATCATCGAGCCCCACAGATGCCAAGAGATGGAAGTTTGCGACAGCTCTCCATGAAGCCCTTGTCCAGGTTAGGATCCTACACTCCTACCTTACCCCACCCCCACAGGTTCGCTGATGGCTTTGTTTCAGTCGTACGAAAAATCAGGGGGTGGACAGCTCGAAACTGATAAGGCGGATGTAACCAACTTTGAAAAATCCTACAAGGCCCAGAAATCGAGCTCCATGAAAGCCATCAAGAAGTGGGAGAAGGAATTCAACAAGGCAAACAAGAAAAAGAAAAAGGTAGCATTAGTTGTGGCGGCTTAATCTATCCACCTCTCGTCTTGATCGAATGCACCGGTGCTGACATAATGGAGGCAGGATGAGGAAAAGATCAAGAATTTAGCCAACACATTGGAACAGAGCGTGGAATCTCATGACAAGTTCCTCGGAGATGAGTTGCGAAAGGTGGAGCTTATGGACAGGAGGCGAGTGTGTTACTTTATCAAGCAGTGGTCTAAAGTTCTTAGCGAGGAAGCTGAAGGCATGGAAGCGGGATTGGTACGTTCAGTGAGTGCAACGGCCGCAGTCGAAATGCGTGTGACTGACGGGATTTGGTATTGCGCAGGCCGAGATCAGCAAGGTGAAAACTGACCTCGATCAGCTTACCAATGATCCGGATAAGGTTTCGGGAGCAACAGACAATATCATTAACTCTTCTCGCCCGACAAAAACCCTTGACGAGCTGAAGAAGATCAGGGAGACCGGTGCGCCGTTGTGCATCGCTTTTTCCTTGCGTTTATTTCTCATTCACTCATTCCTTACCTAAGGTTACTACTCCGAGTCACTACTGAACATATCGGGTATGGACGACGAAGACGATGACACTGATGACACAGGCGGCGGATCCACGCTTAAGGGTTTGTCCCAATTTTGCTGTGCTTTCTACTTCGCCTGTGGAGTCCTAAAATGGTGCATCATTACCTCAGGCCGAGCTGTCCCCACGTATAAGGTGCGTGTCAAGCAGCGGTTTGATCCGAGCCACCCCGACGAGCTTCCTCTCACCTTGGGGGACATCTTTGACGTGAGCGAGGAGATCGATGAGAACTGGGCCATTGCCGAAGTGGGCGGGAAACGAGGTATGTTCCCGCTAAACCACGTCGAAAAGATGATCATGCTGGGCGCTTCTGGTTCGAGGGCGCATTAGCCCCCTTTTTAGTACTTTACAGTTGTGTATTCCAGTTTGTTTCCGTGACACTCCGATAACCCAGCAACGGATTTTCTTGGCTATTTTCCTGGTGAAAAGCTGGAGAAATACGGGGGGTGGGATCGTCATCATTGTGCATCATCATCATCACCACCACCACCACCACACCAGCAGAAAACCTCCTCGTTGAGTGACTCCCCGCAATGCGAAGAAGCTCTCCTTCCCTTCTTGGGTGCTTGGATGCATCTTCCACCGAATACCGTTCGCCTCCTCCTGCTCCTCACCCCTCCTCCTTCGCCTCCTCGGCTCCACATCCATACATGGGCGCGATTCGATCTTACCGCCGGCCTTGGGAAGAGGTTGGAGAGGTTGGAGCTGACAACCATTGGGCGCAGTCCCTCTACGACCCGCACACTCCCACTTTCTCTGGCGCGATGTTCCCCACGGGGACGACAACCACGAGTGGTTCACCCCTCTCTGCCGGCTGTATACCCCCTTCCTCCACCAACTTGTGCTCCTCGCACTCCTCGGCTACGCTGCGCAGTTCACACAAGCGGCGACGAGAAGTGGTTGAGGTAGATGAGGAGGAAGACGAGGAAGAAAAAGGGCAAGGCATTCGCCTGGGAGGAACCTTCCGCCCATCGCACCCGGGACGCGGCGCGGACATAGTGACCGTACCCGACGAAGCTTCACCTTCTGCTGAAGCTGTGGCGAGAAACCGTCAGCACGTTCTTGCTGCGGAGGACGCGGCGGGGGAGGAAAAGGAAGAATGTTGCATCTGCTTGGAGGTGCTCGGGGATGTGGTGGGTGCGCTGACCTGCTGCGAACATAAGTTTTGCTTCGAGTGTATCTCTCGCTGGGCCGAGAAGTGCAACACGTGTCCGCTTTGCAAGCAGCGCTTCCGTGAAATCATCAAGAAGCTGCCTCGGCCATCCTCCCATCGAGAGGTATGCGTACCGCTTGTACCCCTTAGAGCTGAAGTTTGCTCATTCTTGCTCTGATTGCTTCGCGGACTAAGAGCAAGAAGACGAGGGTGGAACGGGTGCGGGTGCAAAAGAGAGACTACGCTCCGTGGAGCGATGAAGAAGACTTCACGGAAGATGATCCCAGCAGCGATTCCGATGGGGAGGACGCCTTCCTGCCCAACGAAGGTCCCACAGCCCCAGTCTCATTCTTTATATATTTATATTTTATTTATGACCTGATTTTGAAAATATCCAAGAAATTAGTAAGTCAGAAAATGTCTCATCCTGAATGCTAGCGCCCGAGAATTGAAGTGTGTTTTCTTTGTTGGTTGCATATATAATAGGGGCGTTTGCACTCAGCTCCTTTGCCTTCGTGCCCATGCGCCTAGTACCATTCGCGCCTTCCTTCCGATCGCCATATCAGGGACTAAGGGACCCAGCTCCCTTTTCGCCTCTCAGCTTCAGTGGGGTCACTATGTTCTCTGTGTTCGGGACCCCTTCTGCCTCTCACCTGCCGCCTCGTTCCGATGCTTTCCAGTTCTGGCGGCCTTATGCGTCCCAGTGGAGTGATTACAACTCTCCTGAAGTAATACTCATTGACAGCGAAACGGAAGAGGATGATACGCGTCAGAAGCAACCGACAAACTACTCCGGCTCAACGTCTCAACTCGAAGTGATAGATCTTACTGGTCCCGATTCAGATGATAGTGCGGCGGAGGTATCGCGTAGGCAAGCAGGGCAGGGACGTTTAGCAGGAATTCTCAACTAAAGGTCATGTTTAGCATTGCAGCACAAGATAAAGAGTGCTGCGGTTGCTATGTTGGAAAGCGCTTACCTAGGTGGATACCTGAATAATAATGATATGTTGAACTTGAATTAGTCTTTCCCAGCTAGTGATAGTTTTAGAAAAGCTTAACATGGAAATCTCGCCTGCCTGATGCCCTGCTGACCTTTCCTTTGGTAGAGATACTCAACATGGTCTGCGCTTTCGAAAAAACAGGTTGTGAGGGTGGTACGATGCGTTGTTGGCGAGATCACATCCTCAAAACGCGTTTCACGAGTTTTTCACGCGTTCAACATGTTTTTCTCGTTTTTCTTGTTTCCGCAGCAGCGTTTTACCCGTGCAACTTGTTCTACGCGTTTAGCCAGTTTTACTCGTTTATGACCCATCCTCTAACGCGATGATTGCGTTTGGCATAGGCGATGATTGCGTTTTTCGCGTTGTTCGCGTTTTTCGCGTTTATTGCACGCGTTTTCAAATTGCGTTTATTGCGTTTAACGACGTAAAACGTGTAGAACGCGTAGAACGCGAAAAAACGTTGCACGAGCAAAACACTGGGAAAACGAGAAAAACGTGTTGAACGCCTGAAAAACTCATGAACTCATGGCAAACGCGTCAGTGCAGCCCCGTCGTATCTTTTCGAAGGGAAGAGAAATACAGGGCGATGGCGATGCCGTAGAAGCTTAGAACCGCGTGGTTGTGGAGCTTTTGGAGGCTGCGAACTCAAGATAGCAACACGCGTAAATTCGTGTTCTCATTTCATATTGTAACCCTCTCCCGCAGGGTGCCTTGATGCATCCCTTTTTGGGAAGCTGACTGCCTGGCTGGCCACAAATCAAATGCTGTTGCTTCTTCTGTGATGTCACACATCCTTGGCATCCGTATGGTGACCCTCTCCTGGGTTGACTTCACTAGATTTGGGTGGCTTGGGTGCTGCACATCTTGATATCCGGGATAACCGAAGACAATACCTCGCTGCTATCGTTCAATCCCATGTCTGTTTACTGGACATGGGCGTGTCATCTGGAAACATGTTTTCTCCAGATATATCAGCAATTCGCAGGGCCTTTTGGTAACGTGATCTGCAGATGAGGTTCAATTTTTAAAAAGGTATAACAATTGTGTACACTGAGCCGACACAGACTTGGTGAACTGCAGACGAGACAGGTGGAACATCCTGTTCTTTTATGATGAAAGACGCTCATTTGGCGTGGTGAGCACAGGTAAGAATCTTGTTGCCAATATGGAAACCCGCCGTAGATCAAAACATCTTCTTTGGATGGCTACAGAGCGCCAAGGGTGGTAAAAATCAACTTCACAACATTATTATATTGGGTGTCATAACAACCTGGAGTGTCCTCACATATGAAGACAGGGGATAAGCGTGAGAAGGGCTTGTGTTTCGTGAAGTAGATCTCCAGCTGTTTGGGGAAGACTGGCGGGCGTGAAACGAGCCAGGAGGGCGCTGAGGCTTCTGGTGTTATTTTAATCGCTCCAAACCTACGAGGATGGGTCATCAACGAGTAAAACGCGTAAAACACGTTGCATGAGTAAAACGCTGCTGCGGAAACAAGAAAAACGAGAAAAACATGTTGAACGCGTGAAAAACTCGTGAAACGCGTTTTGAGGATGTGATCTCGCCAACAACGCATCGTACCACCCTCACAACCTGTTTTTTCGAAAGCGCAGACCATGTTGAGTATCTCTACCAAAGGAAAGGTCAGCAGGGCATCAGGCAGGCGAGATTTCCATCAAGCGACGAGTTTTCTATTTTCTCGTGAAACGTGTGGGGAACTCGTGAAACGTGTTTCACGTTTTACGAGTCCTACGAGTTCTACGCGTTTTACTCGTTTATGACCCATCCTCTAACACGAGTTACATGGGTTGAAAATCATCGCGTTTTCGAAACGCAACTCGTTGATACTTGTTGGAAATCTCGTTTGTCTGGGTTTTCATAAAAAAACAACGGGAGGACTATGGCCAAGGTCATAAACGTTTAACGTGAGAACGCGTGGAACGTGTTTTGAGGATGTGATTTCGCCAACAACGCCTCGTACGAGCCATCATGGGCAGGGATGTGTTTTTCGCATTTATTACTTCGTCGCTTGGTGGAAAAAGACCCTAGCACTACATGAAACCAAAACCTCGTCCCCTTCGAGCCTGGCGGTCATATGCAACGTTGAAGCGATCCACCAGCTCATTCGTCAGAGCAGTGCCCTTTGTGATGGCAGATAGATAAGTCACCAGTAGCGCATCGTTGTACTCCTGCGCAGAATGGTGCTACTTAGTAAGCTCCACGAAGAACAGGCACATTAGACCACTTCTTACCCCAACGAACTCGGCCTTAAAGGCGTTGGTATCTATGGCAGGAAGAAGGTTGCACAACGTAGCTACCTGGCGCAGGAGGTTTTGGTCCACCGGGACCTCGCCTGGATGCGGGCAAAATAAAATTGGTTCATTCAGCTGCATAACAATGGTCAAGACGAAGAAGGTAGAGTACCGGCCTCCACCGCGTGTAGGTAGGCGGTTAGATTCTTGATCTTGCCGTGTAACATTTTGATGGCGTTGTGCATACCCAGCAGATGCGTCGTCACTGCACCGGAGAGATGTTAGCGCCATACAAACCGTCAAATAAGAGCGAAGCTTACATTGCGAGCCCTCTGTTGTCCCGCTTGCACTGACCCGTGCAACATGGTCCACCGCTATGCGCTCTGCTTCGCCTGTTTCAATTCGATATTGGACCTTAGAGAAGAGAAGTGTAGGCTCGTCGTTGATTATCCTCAGCTCAGACTCAAAGAGTTGGACCGGCAAGCCCTTCGTAACTTTGGTGACAAGAGGATCAAGAAGCAGATAGAGAGGAGACTCATTGAAGGGGATGAACTGTTGGCAGCTCAGTCAGAACAAAAAACACAGTGCAAAGAGTCTGAGTAGATTTGCACATCGTACCTGGTTATGAATCTCGATGTCGGCGGGCTTGCATTCAGCTCCTGTGGAGTACCAGCCCAGGAGATCATGATTTTTGAAGACGGTAACGACTGCAGATAAATGATGATGCATTTACAGATGAGTTTCCTCAGTAGAAAAAAGTCTAAATATTACTAAGACACGCGACTACTAACCCCCTAGTTAAAACCCTACGACGTACATTGTTCCTGCTTGCGCTTGAGGTAGTCGGTATCAATCACCACGGCACCCTCTACGACTGTGTAGACCAGCTCAAAAGAGTTGGTCACCTCTACACTGCGTCCTGACTGTACGCCAAAGAGCGCGCCAATGACACGAGGGTTCTTGTCGTTGTTGGTGTATTTAGCGCGCGTGTAGTGGTCCGACACGTTGATGAGCACCAGAGGGTGGAGCGCGATATCCAGCGCACTGCCTCCCTCCTTCTCGATGATGGTGCCTGCCGCAGGCGCGCTGCCGCTCTTGTCTACGTCCATGGTGGTGGGGTTAAACCAGCAGCCAAAACAGACGATCCCCCCCTGAATGATTGCTGCAAGTCGTTCAGTGAAACGGACCACCACCAGGGAAAACAGGAAAAAGAAGAGGAAAAGGCACATATATGATAAATCGCGAGGGAAGGGAACCATGCAGCAGCAACAGCAACGGGAACGGGAAGAGGGCCTCCTCCTGCTGGAGAAGCAGAAGAGATGGTCCGTGATTTACCCGGTCTACCTCAACGCCAAGAAGACAGCTGCGGAAGGGCGAAGGATCGCCAAGGCGAAGGCTGCCGACAACCCGACAGCACAGGAGATCTACGACGTGTGCAAGCACCTTGGATTTCGGTGCGAGCTAGAGGTGCGGTCTGCCCATGCCTCTCGCTGGTGACACTCACGTCGGTTGCTCTGCTCTTGTCCGTACTTGCGTTATCCCCAGGCGGACAAAGCGTACCCGCGTGATTTCCTGCAGAAGGGACGTGTGCGGGTGCTCATCAAGGAGGATGGCAAGCCTGCCCATCCGGACCTGCTCACGAGTACGATGTGCTTGTGTTGTGCCCAGAGAGAGGCCACTGATCACTCTCACATGGCAGAAAAAGCGCTACTGGACAAGTTGGGCGAGCTTATCCCCAAACTACAGAGCCGGCAAGTTGGCACCTCGCAGGCCAGCACGGGAGGAGCAGGCGGCAAAGGTGGCAAGGGTAAGCGGCGAGGCAGATGATGCAGTCATAAATTGTCTTCATTGCTCTTGGAAAACGCGGCGTTACACCTCCAGCTACTACTGTAATCAAGGGCAGATCATGACTGGCGTAACCCTCCTCAGTAGAAAACAGGCAGATCACAAAAGTCGGGCATGACTGGCCCTGCTCCAATGCCCCTCCTGTCACGCACAGGTGAGACCTCTCACACACAATAGTAGAGGGTTAGGAAGCGTACCGAGCAAGGTGACAACGAAAGGCGGCCAGACGCGGTGTAGCTGCAGTGACATCGTTTACACTCTGCTCTTGCGGAGGTGAGTTGCATTGTCCCCTTGCGTGCTTATTATGAAGAGCCACGTACCTTGGCGCTCCACAACCTTTCAGCCGTAGCACTTGCACGTGGCCACACCCGCGAATCAAAATTGGTGTCATCAACTTGTTCGCCCCACATGGCACCTTCGCCGCCAAGGAGCAGCTTCTCTTGGCCCGGGTTCAGCTTGAGTCCATCCAAGGGTTCATTCTAGAGCGTTCGGCAGCTTGCTAAGTGACTTGCTCAAGCTCACATTGATCAGAGCCCATTAGGAAGAGAGTCCATACCAGATAGAAGTTTTTCCACGTGTCTACCCATTCGTACCACGTTTGGTCTGGATTGGGTATCTGTATTGATATGCACGCGTCTCAGTTGCCCCCAAAAAGTCCATTCGCAACGAGGTTGAGTACATACCTGCTTGTCAAGATAAAACCCCTGGGAGAGCAGGGCTCGATGTCCAGCGTTAATGGCTTGTTGGAGCAGGTCACGAGAACTCCATACTTGAACTACTATGTTACCTATTTATGGATGACATATAAGTGATTGCCTTCACCCCGTGTTTGGTGAGCAGTCATACGATCAAGAGAGATCCCATTTTCGAGCAGCTCTTCCCTGAATCACGGAGATCTTGCCCTTTAGCACGTATTCACACCCATACAGAGACAGAGAGAGTCTGCTTACCAGACCACCATCTGTTTGTTGATGTGACCTCCCGGAAGGATCATTCTCTGAAGCCGAGCTTCGAAATACTAAGCAGTTATGAAAGTTAGCGATGTGTACTAGTTGCTTGAAGGCAAAGGTACTTGTTCAAGTTGTTGGCCTGTACGTAGGCCTTGCGAGGCGGCCCAACTTGCAATGTGGGGGTCATCGAACCAGCAGCCGAATACGACCTCGTCTCCACCGAGGTGCATGTACCTTCGTGAAAATACCAACGTTAATGCTCTGGACTGAATTCGGGAAGATTGAGGAAAGAGCTTACTGATCTGAAAACAGTTGACTCATCTCCGTAAGGAAGGAATCTAACAGCTCATACCTAAATACATATGAGTTAATTTTGCTGTATGGTCTAAAAATCCTGGTGTGGGAAGGAATACGTTTGATTGCGAGAAATATCCAAAGCAACGTTGTTGATGTTGTGTGAGTATCGAGGGCAATTCGCAACAACTTCAGGATATCCACGACCAAAGCTGCAATGAATCCACAATGAATACGGCTATAGCCATGTCGAACTTTAAAGGACATACATACCCGGCAGCGTGACCCGGTACATCGAACTCAGGTAAAACTCGTACGCCTCTCAACCTACCGTAACGCACTATGTCGCGCACCACGTCGTGCGTATAAATAGCACGTGGAGAATACGCGCCTCTGCACAGAGACGTAGGTAAGTCATTACTAATGAGTTCGCTGAGAATAGCACTCATACAATGTGAGCCGAGGGTATGTCTTGGATTCTATAGGGAATGATTCCGCGTCGGTGACATGCCAGTGGAGCACGTTAAACTAGTCGACATAGTAAGCACCCAACGTAAGTAATCATAGGAAAAAGGAATCGCATCTACCTTGTTCCAAGCTAATACATCGATAGCGCGCTTAACGGTGAAAGGGTGAAGATAGTGTCGAGCCGTGTCGATAAGAAGTCCTCTGAACAAGGAGAAGTTGTCATCAGATCACCTGATCAACACAATTCAACTGCATGCAGAAACATGCCTCCAGTGGAATCGCGGTGCATCGTTGATGACGATTGGAAGCCCCGTGACATAATAGCTCTGCGATCGAATCAAAGCATAAGCAAGAAGCAGGGGAAATTACAGAAAAAGGGAGGCCCCGACATTTTCTTCTCACTCTTGCCCTGTTGCAGGTGGGCCCGTGCACGCACACGCACACTCACCTGATTGAAGTTGTCCCATTGGATCAGCTGGGAGAGTGTCTCCAGCGCGTGGAGTGCTCCGAACACGGTCTGAGCCTTGACTTCCGCGCGCAACTCCCCCCTGTACCCCGCTCCCCACAAGCGGCCATCAGCAAGAAAATCCCATGGGGGATCGAAGAAGCCGCGAGCTCGGTCCTCTGGGAGGGGACAGTGGGCAAAAGACGTACGAGGTGAGGGAGAGGGAGAGAGAGTAGGACTCATCCACACCGAGGGCGAGGGTGTCGTTGCGGGGGTCGGCGACGTGCGTCAGCCCCACGGAGAGCGGCACTGCGCCCGACGGGGTTACCGCCACGGAACGTCCGAAGGGGAAGAAGAGGGGCGCGGGGAGCGAGGCATAACGCCGGGCCCCCTCCACCAGTACCTCCGACACGCCCGGCCCCGCAGGGAGGTCCACCCGTGCGCCCTGGCGCGCATCCACCCACACCACCACGCCGGTGCTCGACCATGCATAGTCCTGCGGCTGTGGCCACACGGACGCAGCCGCTCCTGCCTGCGCCGTCGTCGTCACGACGAGTACGAGAAAGAGGCTCGCGGCAACTGCACCCACCCACACCTGCTGCCCCATTCCGTACAACTCGTTCGAGGTGGGAGTGTGGTGTGGTGGCTGTGTGGTTGATAATGGTTGATATATTACATGCATTAAGCGGTGGGCCAATCGTATCGCAGTGCCTATGATGACCGGAAAATTGGAGAGATTTCCAAATAAATAAATCAAAATAAACAATTATATAACTTATATAAGTAATAAAATAGAGCGGCACATGGCGGCCAGGACCAAGGTGTGGCTGGACTGCGATCCGGGTATATAGGCAGGCTGGCTCATGAGCTGCTGACGCGCGAATCTGACCACTTGCTTCCCATTTTGGGGGGGGGGTGGATCCTGCAGGCCACGACGATGCGATGGCAATTATTCTGGCGGGGCACTCCCCATCGCTGCAGCTGTTGGGGATATCCACGGTGGCGGGCAACCAAACCGTTGAGAAGACCACCCTGAACGCCTTGCGTGTTCTCGCTCTCGCTGATCTTCGCGATGTCGGTACGCGTCCCTCAATCTTGCTTTTTATGTAATTCAAATTTGTCGCCTCTATATGATGACGATCATGAGCAGTACGAACTTGTTGTTATTTCATGACACGGTAAAGTTCAAGTCTTTTTCTTCTTAACTCTACCCCTCTCTCCCCTCGGCAGAAGTGGTGATGGGCCAGAGTGTGCCTCTTCTGCGTGCTACCCGCGTGTGTGCCGAGGTGAGTGAGCCGGCAGCGGAAAATGTCTGCGCAACAGATCTCACCACTTAGGTGCGCTCGTGCAGATTCATGGGTCGAGTGGGTTGGGCACACGATCGGGTCAGGAAGTTCCTGATCTGCCATCTGTGGGCCGTCTGGTTCCCAAGAAGGGTATGTTCGCGGCTAAGCTCTTTTGCTGTCTTCTGCTCAATATCTAACTCTTCTCTAGCAATCATTCATATGAACGATGTGATGTCAAGAGAATGGGAGCGTAGTCCTTGTGGCTACGGGAGCTCTGACGAATGTAGCCCTGCTGCTACTGGTCTTTCCCGAGATCAAATCTAAGCTCTCCCAGATTGTTCTTATGGGTGGGGCCATGGGAATAGGTAACACTGGCCCAGTCGCCGAATTCAATATTCAGGTACATGACTCGAGTTCTCTTTTTATCCAGCCTGGTGTATTGCGCTGAATGTTTCCCACAGTGCGATCCGGAGGCGGCCAAGGTGGTGTTTGAGAGCGGTGTAAAAATAGTAATGATACCGCTGGAGGTGACACACACGTGCTTGGTAACTGAGGAAATAGTGGCTGCACTAGAGGCTTTTGACTCGCCTTTTGGTCGCCTCATGATCGATCTTCTGCAGTTCTTTGCACAGACCTACAAGGACGTTTTTTCCTTTGAGCACCCGCCACTTCATGATCCACTCACTGTCGCCTACGTCATGTATGTTGAAGCCTCACTTTTCCGGCTTTATGTGGTATCCTGATCGCTAACTATGCTGAAAGTAATCCGTCGATCTTTCAGACCAAGCTGTTACGGGTAGATATAGGTACGGTATCTCTTTCTTTTTGTAAATCGGTTCCTTTCATTCCAAGCAACCCGCGCTACGGATTACAGAGGTGGCCAGTGAGCTCAGCTTTGGACAGACGGTAGTAGACGTATGGCAGATGAGCAACAAGCCTCGCAATGTCCATGTGGCCCAGCGTGCAGATATTTCCGCTTTTTGGTGCCGGCCCTCACGCCATTGCCCTCTCCACAGCTGCGTGTTTGGGACTCAATTCTGTTCCCAACACAGGGCCATGATGCTGGCAGCCTGGCGCGAGGCCAACGACCGAAGCCCGCTCAATCACCAACTCCGCGATACATAGCCATTTTTTCATTGCAAACTTGATTAATCACATAGTTTGTTGAAAGCAAGCAAGGAGGATGCTCTTAAGTGCTGCACTTGCCGCAAATAGTGGACGGGTACGAGCCAATGCGAAGATACGAGCCAGCATGTCTTGAGCGTATCCTGGAAAGATCGATGAGAATCTGTTATCCGCTTCGTCAAAGCATACACGCACCTTGGGCGAAGGGGAAATAGTCAGGAGCATACTTGAGAGCCTCCCTGACAACGGCCTCGTCAGCGTCGCATACCAGGCACGCGATAAACCTCGGTATTACTTTCTCGCTCGCCCTATGATGAATTAGCGCCTACACACGGAGAGCGGATACAAGCAAGGTGTAACCTGCCTTGGCGAGTGGTGGAGGAAGCGAAGAAGTAACGGAAACAGAGTAAAGTGAACGAAGGGAGGTTCAGGATGTGGCTTGAGGAGGGAAAGAAGATCTTGCAGAAATGCTTCAAGGATGCTGGGCGACCTTAGGGAGGCCATATCCAGATCTGCCAAAGTATCTATGAGCTTTGCGCACCCTTCTGCGTCTTCGCATCCCTTAAAGGCTGAATGTAAGCACAAGTCATAGATCAAAGAAGTGGAGAAAGAGTACCGGGGAAGCCCGAAGCAGAGCCCGTATGCTCAACACTTCAGCATGCGACAGCACAGCCGTCAGACTCAGCCCCGCCAATGCAGCAGTACTTGAGATGCCACGCTCTTGCTCGGTCAGGAGGTTCAGCAAAATGCCAAGCGGCCGAACCTCTAAGTACACCTGATGCACCTCCCTGCCAAAGAGCAATCAAGTCAGCCACCTCTTTGGGTATACGAGGGTCGGACATGAGTTGTGTACGCAAGAAGCTGTTTACGCGGTGCTGTGAGGAGGCCACTAAGGCCAGGCACAGCGTAGGCAAATGCACACAGAAATTCAGCGAACTTGGAGAGTAAACCAGAGAGGACCTTGTTGTAGCTTCCACACACTGTACTTATAGCTGTGAAGTAGGCCTCCAGTAGGCGATCCAGCCACCGGCTCTGAGAACTGAGTCTGAGAACGCTTTTTCAAGGCGCAAAAGTAGAGGAGAAGTTACATGAAACACGTGAGGCCGTAGAGCGTCCAAGATAGCCAGCACATTGAGGTAAAGGCGGTGATGCTTCTCGATAAACTCTTTCTGTACAGACATGGTAAATAAATAATCATCTTTTGGATAATGAGCTGCGCACCTGTGAGGGTTGTACGCGGCCTTCTACAAGAGCAGCCAAAGTATTGAGGTGGTGGAGCACTATTGCGGGATGTGCAACGGCCAGATTTCGCAATGTAAGGTATGCACCGTTCCATGTTCCCTCATCTAGCAATTTTTTCACGGAGCGTTGCACTGCGTTGCTCATTGCGCTCTGTTCCCCGCTCGGCACTTCCTCTGAGGACGACGCCTGTTGACGACGTAGCCGATATGTTAAGCGCGAGGACAAAAGGAACCCAGACACCTCCTTACCGCGACATTAGCAGGAACAGGGACGCTTGATGGGCAGGCCAAATAGAGTTGCGTAAGAAGCTCCTGTGCGGCTGTTGCGCGCCGTTCCTCTACGTACAGCATTTCCACCACCTGACAGATACACCATCAATATGTGTGCATGAGAATAAAAATAAAACGCGACAAAAACGAGAGAGGATAGGTAGGAGATGTACCGAAATCAAATTTTCACGAGAGGGCGCAACTATAGGTGCGAGGAGAGGCATACGGCTAACGATTTTACGATGAAGAGAGTTACCATTCAAGGATGTGGATACTTCTGCCAATACCAAGCGGAAGAAAGAGCACGCGGTTGAAGGGGAGAAATCATAGAGCGAGTAAGGCCGAATCACAGAACCCGCACGAGACGGAGGTGGAGGTATATCTGCATTAGATCGCCATGAGCGGGGATGGGCGAGGTAGGCCTCAGCCAGTTCTAACAATCCATCGGTCCACTGTAGATTTAGAGCCCGTTCATCTTCTCCCGCCTGTCAAAAATCAATACAATTAGGAGCCAAGCTGTGGTAGGAGGATGAATATCACGGTGAAGATACCCGTACAAGCCGGGCAAAGTTGTGACGTAAGGAT
Organism: Acanthamoeba royreba; assembly: GCA_000826365.1. Taxonomy (NCBI): domain Eukaryota; phylum Discosea; order Longamoebia; family Acanthamoebidae; genus Acanthamoeba; species Acanthamoeba royreba. The sequence continues at coordinate 16,885 of CDEZ01019910.1, forward strand.
TTCCAGCTAGCGTTATGAATGGCTGTCGCTGCTAGCTGTTTGCCCCACCGTGCTATTTGGCCTTCTGTGTCCAAGATAGAACGTTGGCACCAGGATTCGATGGAAACCGAGGAAAGCGAGTACCTATTAAAGACGAAGGAATCGAAATCACTGCGTCCTGAGTCTCTTCATTTTCCATATCGCAATCGATGAATGTAAGCCAATCAAGGATCAGCCCTCGTGCCTGGTTGATTTGGCTAGACTCATTCCTTGTGCTGAATGAAAGCCTTTAGATGTTTGACCGAGAAACAGCAGGGTATGCCATACCTTAACGTGGTCAGGAGACCGCGAACAAGAGTAGCGCGCAGCCTCGCAGTTCGTAGAGAGGGCAACAGGAGATGTTCTAGTTCTTCTTCTAAAACATCGGAGACAGAAGAGCTCACAAGACGTTCAACTTGATCCGCGTCCATTGGCGCGTCAGCGAAATGGACGGTTCGGATCGAGCGTCCGAAACGGTTGTGCTCAGTCTCTCTCGTAGGCAGAGTGCCGAAAAAGAGGGAAGAATAGAACTGTGCCTGCCTTATGATTGCTGGCGAGGACTGCTGAGTCAGGCGTTCGAGAAAAGTAGATTTCGTATCTGGAGCTGGCAGGGAAGTCGAAGCTGACAAGAAAAGAGCAGCGAGAAGAATCCGTGCCCGAGAAGGTTCAGTCTCTGCGCACACAGGTGCAGAGAGAAGAGAATGGAGCATAGCAGTAGAAGCTGTCTGTAGCAGGAGTGTCAGGGCAGATGGCATATTGTCTCCGATCTTCTGGAGAGACTTTGGCTGAGGATGGCGAGAGAATGCGTTATTGAACAGTGCTGAAGCCTCATCGAATGAGATTTGTTCATATGGCTTGTAGACTGGCCGCTCGAATGTTTGCGCGGAAGCTGGGCTAAGAGGAGGAGAGGAAGGGAGAAGCTTGGCGAAAGCAGAAGGCAGCTCGAGACCGAGGGATACGAAAAATGGAAGCGAAAGACGGAGTGCCTCACGATCGGAGCGCGAAGGAAGAAGTGAAGGAACAACATTCTCCGGTAAGCCTGATAACGACTGCAGCAATGCGGATATACATGACAACGGCAGTCCAAAAGGTTGCAACAGTAGCGGTACTAAGCGGCCAGCAGGCAGAGAACCAAGGATCCTGAACAAGAAGTAGACACGATCAGGAAACTGCTAACTGTGCTAACTCCACAAAATGACTGGGAATACGGAACTGAACCAGTCGCACGTTAGCGTCCGTAGCAAGCTCTGCCTGACGAAGAAGCGCGATGATTTCAGCCTGGCCATCGATTTTAGGTGTAGTGAACGTGAGCTCCTCAAGTGTAGAGCGCAGTTGAAGAACGCTCGAGGAGAGCGCATGTGGAAGCGGGAGAGCGAGAAAAGATATGCCACCTTCCCGAAGCGAAGTCTTAGTCTCCAGAGAGGCAGAGGTGGATGCAAGAGCAGCGAGAAAGGCTTGCAAAAAGAGAGTGTAGAGATCAGCATGTCGAAGCAGATGTGTCGAGACGAAGGGACGAGTCTGGAGGAGGTTGGAGAGCCGTAGAGCAAGAGGTATCGCAGACGTAGGTACCGACGATATCAGGTGCGAAACGTACGCTCGAATCGCTCTGAAATCGGTTTCAAACTGTAGTGACGCTAGCAAGTGTGGCGATAGAGCGTCCGAAAGCGGGACGAGGAGAGGATGGTGGGCCAAGACCTGGTGGCACCTCCTCTTTAGTCTCAAAGATTGAAAAGTGAAAATAAACGAGTATCATTCTTTACCTCCATCCAAGCGTAAGATGACCACTGTCCTTCGCGTGCCTGAAGTGCCTCGGAAGTCAATGGCATGTGCTTCTCCTGGAAGAAGTCAGATTATTAATAAGACAGAGGTGAAAGGATGGCATACCTCAGACTGTGTCCACGCCCAAAGAGTAAGGAAAAGAATGGAAAGAGCACGCTTGGCAGTTTCGCGGTGCTTTTTCTGACGGTGGGCAAGTCGCTTAAAGAAGAACTCCAAAAGAACTGGAGCACTTCCTGGTTGATAAATATGTTCCAAAAGGCGCGTTGCAACTCGAGGCACTAGGACGGGCGAGAGAGCATCCGGCGGAGATGTGATTAACTCACAAAGGCATAAGGCAGGCAATACCTAATTCAGTCGCATTTTGGTGCAGATGGGCGGTCAATGGATACTTGCTGAGGCTAGCAAGGTGCACCCGTACCTCGATAGTATCAGGTTCAGAGGAGAGGATTGGCCCAAGCCAACGAAGGGCAGCTTGCACCCCTTGTCTAGTCATAAGATCAAGCACAAAGTCCGGATCACGGGAGCAACAAAGGCGGTGGCCAAGCCGAAAGTCCGTATCGAAAGACTGCAGGCAATCCCAGTTACACTGACTATTTTTGAGAGGTTTTTCACATTAAGGGTAGCAATAAACCTGGAGGTTGGTGAGGACTTGAGGAGGAGGACGCCGTGCGGGACCGAATGGATCGAAGACCACCAGCTGGGAGAGTAAATGAGAAGATTGCTCCTCCACTCTGATTGAAGATAATTCTGCTTCGGTTGGCTGTTGAACAATCGATAAGTGATAAATCGGTTTAATAGGCTTGGGTGGACGTGACGTAATTACCTCAGAACCCGTTGTAGAAAGAGCGTGAGCCCGAGCAGCTGCCCGCTCAATGGTGGTCTCGAGACGCAATATTGCTTCTTTCTCGTTGCGCTGAAGAACAAGCTCTCTTGCGATCACCTCTTCAGCCATTAACTCGGCTTCTGGGTGCGGCGGAGCTACAAGGGGAAGCACAGGTGGGAAATTCCAGATACGGGTTATGAGCATCTCCATAAGGCACCGAGCTGTTGGCAGCCTGCGCAAAGCTCGGGATGAGCCTGTAGGATGGCACAGAAAANAAAAAAAAAAAAAAAAACAACTTGCAACTCATGTACCGCTGCCAGATAGCCTGAGCCACATGCTTGACGTTGTAGGCGCCAATCAGCACAAGGAGAATTAGTGCGTTCCAGTATGCGCTCGCCACCGCGAACGACGCAGAAGAATCCACGCCAGGGGGCGGGTTGTAAAGAGTTAACTTAAGGAGTGCTTCCACTAATTGTGGGTTCGTTATCCTAAGCGCCTCCGGATCCTACAATAGGGGCTCATGTGAACAGGTCTCGAGCGGAAATTATGGCCAGTAATTAGGTACCTGCAGGGCAGCAGCCCGTTTGATGACCTTCGCAATAGCATCCAGAGCGTCAGAGTTGAATAGTGGTTGGCCTGTCAAGTGGATGACCGTGATGAGAGTCACGGTATCTTCACGAACAGGTACTGCACTCAAGCACTTCTCCATCCTTTCAGTTTCCCCGCTCATCTCTTGATCGGCGTAGACAGACGGATTTTCGAGATGGAGCAACCGGTGAATCAGGGTGTAATATCCTTGGGGGCTGATGCCAGGAAGTAGTCGAAAGACCTGCATGGTCCTGTCAGCCTAGCGCAAGAGAAGGAAGCTTTGCATCGGATAACGTACTACAGTATGACACCAACTCATGGCTTCTTCATGAAACTGGGCAAGCTTATCTCTCCATTCCCTGTTTAAACTTGTGGGTTGGGCGCTACTCTTGGTAGTCTTGAAGTCTCTAACGTACCGAAGGTGGACTGAATCCTCAGGCAAGGCGAGAAGAGGGAGGCAAGCGGCAAGCTCCATGATATTGGCTACGTACCGCTCTCTTGGTCGGAAGTCAACAGAAAAATCGATATTACTTTGCTCTGGTTCTTGTAGCAGCTCGGTCGCAATCATGAATACATCCATCCGCGGGGCTACCACGCCTCGCACGAGCTGTATCGAATGACTTAAAGCAAACATTACAATTTCCAACGTGCAAGGCTCATACCTTGCTTAAGCGATCTTTAAGAAGCGCACTGTCCTCGTGTGTGGAAAGTTCCTGAAATATGCACGCTATCTCTGCTTCAGGGCGATAACCCAACCTACCCATAGCATCCATAATGATAGCGGGTAGCTTCATGTTGATACCAGCCGCCGCCTTGGTGGGCAACAGCTCGTGCTCCATAAAATGTCTCAACGCCATAGGGGGATAACTCCTGAGATGGGGTAAGCACACTCCTTCTTCCGGTGCCTGAATAGAGACAGGGTGCATCCTTACTTGTTGTTCCGAAGTAGGATAGACAGAGCGTCTATCCAGTGCGCGTATAGGGGCGGTTTTAGCTTAAGCCGTAAGATCTGTTGTACTACTTGCTTGTCTTCCTCTTCGTCGGTGTTGGTCTGTAAGGCCAATTGGCTCAGTACTTCCTTGGCGAAGCGAGCGCCCGAAGGGTGTTGAAGCCACTAACAAAGGGCTGTTAGATCGCTGACCGAAACAAAATATCACGGTGATGTGAGAACCTCGTCGAGATGGGAAGCAGCAAGTGAACGAATTTCACGGTAACCAGCGCACACAGCGACAAGTTTAACAGCGTTGCGAATTCCATCAGCGCCAGCGTGCTGAACGTGGTGATGAACAAACTCCATAGTATGAGCACGTATACGTTCTTGAGCAGCGGCATCCCGGTATCTGTACGCAAGCATTAGTTGTATTTGCATTGGTAAAAGTATCTTGGGAAAGGAATCGATAGACCTGGGACTCACGCGGTCTTCCATTTCCATGGCTACTTCCTCGGGATAGGGTAGAGGGGCGTTGGGAAAGGCTGTGAGTATATTGGCAACGAAAGGGCGCGTGCACTCGTCGTCTACCCAGAGACGATCAGTGACGGCGTCCTCGAGATAAGCCTATGTGTGTGAAACAGCGTTATAAAAAGAATCATATAGAGCGTTCGTCTTGGGCTAATAAGTGAAACCTGAACGAACTCGAGTGGCCAGTCTGCATGATGCCGGTAGAGAAGCCACAGAATGGAGCAGGCAAGCACAGCCACAGCCGCATTCCTCTTGCCCAAACCGCTGGTATCGCGACGAATGAGAGCAATGAGCGCATCCACCGC
>CDEZ01019914.1:0-21847 GCA_000826365.1 Acanthamoeba royreba
CGATGCTGCTCTTGTGATGTCTGTGAACACGATCGTCACTTCGCCTTCCGGTGGCCGAACTCCGCCCGCACCAGCTGCTGCGGTCGCTGACGCATGTCCGCCAGATGATCCGGAGGAGGATGAGCCTGTTGCGGAGGACGAGTGGATCGATGATGGCAAAGTCCATGAGCCGAACGCGGTACGTTTTTTGCCTTGCGATGGCGTATCTCTTTCGCCGCCTGAAGATGAAGACGTGTACGACGTCATGCCAGCGCCAGCAGACTGGGAATCGCCATGCATGGAGGACAAGCGTGTCATGATTTCGAGGAATGTCGGTCTGATGGTCGGATCGTGATGCCAGCAGCTCGTGATCAGCTCCTCGTACTCCACAGGACACATGGTGCCTGATGTCTCAGGCATCTTCGGACGCAGGTTGTCTCGAATCACTGAAACGGCCACCGCTGCTGGACTGCTCGATCACAGATAAAGAAAATGAGAACTGATCACAAACACAAGTCAACAACAGTGAGAGAAGAAGCGAACCTGAGACCGAGGTAGGGCTGTTCACGGGTGAGCAACTCCCACAAGATGATGCCGAATGAGTAAACATCAGCCAGGATGTAGTCCACGTCATCTGACTCATTGAGCACTTCAGGTGCAGACCAGTGCACACTGCCTGCCATGTTGTCCTTGACTCCTCCCTTTTGCACGTCTTCCTTAAACTTGGTAAGACCGAAGTCGCTCACCTGATTCAAAAACAGATTAGGGTTAGGCTAAGGGTGCCTTTTCATGTGGCCAATCACAAACTTCCAGGATGAAGGCGTACCTTGACGTTCCACTTGTTGTCAAGAAGCAAGTTGAGCGACTTGAGATCACGATGAACAATGCCTGAAGAGTGAAGGAAGTGCATGCCCTTCGATGCCTGGTATGCCATCTTGGCCTTGAGAGCGAATGGAATGTCCGGAATAAGCTCATTGTGAAGCAACTGCAAATGGAACATTCGTCAGTTTGTATGAAGCGGTGCGACAACCAGAGGAAGCGTCAGTACATCGTAGAGGGATCCGAGGGCCATGAACTCCATGACGATGCACATCTTGGGCGCTTTGGTAGACGCTGCCATGAACAGCACCACATTGGGGTGTCGAAGCGATGTCATCACTCGAACCTGCACCCCATCCCCGTTCAGTTCCGCACAAAACTGTGACTAGGAGTGGAGAGATGATACCTCGTCCTTGAAGTTGCGCTCCATTTCCTTGGTGATCTTCTCTGATGCCATCACCTTCACTGCCACCTCTGTACCCTTCCATGTCGCCTTGTGCACCGCTCCGTATCCACCGGTACCTAAGGTTTCACCGATTTCGAGTTCGTCGTAATTGATCTCCCAGTCGTCGTGACCTGAGTTCCTACTCTTGATGAGGACGAGCAGCACGACGATGAGGCCCACCAGAACCAGTAATATGATCACCGACACGGGAACCACCGTTCCTGCAGTTCCCAGACGACATGAGTGATTCATCTCGATAAGTGGTCGAGGGATCTACATACCAACTATGACTGGCGTTGGGTCATTGGAGCTTGCTGCTACGACATTCTCGCAATACTGCCCTTGGCGGTCGGAAGGACACACACAAGTATTGGAGATGCAGGAACCCACATCGGAGCACAGAGCGCCGTTATCGTCGATGCAGTTGTAGAGAGCGCTTACTGGTTGGCCTGAGCAGGTGAAGTTCTTCAGCTGTGTGAACATGTATCTGCGCACCGACGGTTCGTATACCATCGGCAGCAGCAACCCTTGCCTGTCACACATTCAACTCAAGTGAGATTCTGAAGTGCAGAACACAACAATGAGGATGAGAGGATCACCGTTCGGCGCTTGCCAATGCAATGGAAGAACTCTGACTCCAATAGATGAAATCAGCCAGCGCACTCGCTAGACTGCAGTCGCTCATGCTCTTGCTCCTTATGGCTAAGGATCCGAATCCTCCCATAGGCCAGCTTCCCTCACCAGAACCTGATCGAAATCGAATGTAAACAGCCGGTTTAGATACAGCAGAGCCAAACACTTATGGCGAGCTCTCTGAAGGACTCAGTACCCAAGATAAAGGAAGCGTAGGTGCGATTGTAGCTTGGAATCGCAGCAACATAATCCTGAAATGCGCTCAGCACCGAAGCTGTTGTCGGAGCGACCTTCTTTCCCGCTAAGTTGATCATTGATGCCGCGCCAAGTCCTCTGGTCTGTGAGTAACACTGGGGGTAAGAGCGTGTATGTGTAGTATTATAGGTGTTGGGGCAGTATACGGCAAGAATATCATAGTTCTGCCAGAAGCAGAAGGAATATGGATAAGCGGCGAGGACTGAGGCCACTGCGGAGCTCTGGGTCCAGACGGTCGTATTGTACTGTTGCAGAACTGGGAAAGAGACATATGTTCCTATCCCGATCTGTTGTATATCCCAAGTCAGCGTTAGTATCATACCATTATAATCGTGTTCATCTTCTCTTATACCTTATCAGCAAACTCGGGAACGGTGGCACTGAGCATTTCCGTGAATATCTGTGTGTAGGCATTGGACATGTTGATGACAATAACTCTGATGGCCTCATCCGGTAGAACGATGTCCATATTGAGGTTATGTATGCGCCAGTCATTCCAGCGGGTGATGTTGCCCAGGTAGATATGCGCGATCGTGTCAAAATCCAACACGATCTCAGTGTCATTGAGCTCTGGTATGTTGTACGCTGTTCACCAGAAAATGGATCAGTGCATAAGAACATGTTGAGGATGGAGATATCTAAAGAAGGTTACCTGGCACGATAGCGTAGGCGGTCGCCGGAAGGAGAACAACATCAGGCATTAGAGCTTGTTCGCTGCTCAGGACTCCATTGCTTGTTATCGCGAAATCGTCGTCATAGGTTGATAGTTGCCGCTTAGCTACAGTTGAGGTTGAAGCATAGAGCTTGGCCGCAGTTGTTCCTGATCCCCATGCGACTGTCCACGAGGTGATCGTCGGAATGGGGCTACCTGATCCGATCAAGAAATCTGTGGTGAAAGCCAGCTTCCCATTGCACTCGATCGTCGCGAGCAGTCCTATAACTTTCTTGCGGAGGCTCACGTCAATAGGAACTTGATCTATGCTCGTCACATCGTTGCTTGCCCTGATATTCAAGTCCCCAGTAGATTTTATGGTCATCATCTTGTTATGAACCTTCCCACACCGTCCACACTGCAAGGAGTAAGTTGTCCGTACCCATCGTTGGTGTGGATCCAGGCGACGAAGTTGAGAAGTTCCTCAACCGTTGTACAGTCAAAAACAGTGACGTTCTTCGCTAGCGTGAGATATGTCATGTAGGCAATGGGCCATGCCTGCGCCCCGCCGGCATCGTAGATGTCGACGGAGAAGTTGGACGAAGAGAACTGAGGCTGGAAGCTGCTCATGGCCGCTTGCACGCTTGTCGTCGACGGTTGCACGAGGTTGTTGGCCTTGTTGTACATCTTCATCGAAGGCAGGCCAGCCCCGATGGTGTCAGCGTAGTTCAGGTAAGTGAGGGAATTAGTACGATTCTGTATCAAATGATGCACGTTAGTACACTAACCGCGATTAAAGAATAGGACTTAGGCAACAAACAACGTACCTGCATCCATACAATCCTCTGGGCGGTGGAGCCGCCTGCTACTTGCGCAGTACCGCGCAACGCAGGAGGAAGAGCTGAAAGTGTCCTATTCACAGCAGCCATTGCTGAGGCAAAATCGCTGCTGAAGCTCTCCAGGGCTCGCTTGAAGACTTCGGTGATGGTGTACTCGTTGCTTTCGTAGTACCCCATGTAGATGTCCTCGTTGGGAAGGAGACCTGCCAGATCAGGATTGCGGCTCGTGATGCGGGAATCGTTCCACTTTGTGATGTTACCCAACCAGATCAGAGCCAGCGTATCTCTGTCGATGACCTACAGTCATAGCAGGCATGCCGTCCGACCGTCAGTTTCTACAAGTTGGACTTCTTGGCTTGGGGGAAGCAGTACCAAACTGGTGTTGACCGAAGCGAGGGCGGGCACGTTGTAGGCAACGACAATGGCCTGGCCCATGAGGGGCACTGAGATAAGGTCCCCATAGAGCGTTGCATCGGCCGGGTTGAACGGTCGGTCCAAACAAACGAAATCCTATTGGTGATCAGATAACGTGTTGTCAGCGCCACCTGGGGAGTTACATCACCTCAATAACACAAACTCCGAAGGGATGATCGGTTCTCATTCGGGAAAGGCCGGAGAGGTACCAGCTCACCAGTGTTGTACTGCTGAAGAGCCGTGACGACTCCCGTGTTGGCGTAGTTGATTCTGTAGATAACACATGATCAGTTATTTATAACTCTCATAAAGGTAAAATTAATCTTCGCCATAGTTGTCCTAAGGCGTAAGACCAGGATCAGATTAGGAAGGTAAGGGGTAAGAGGTAAGATTCTGTACCCGATGTCGTCGCGGGTGTACACGTAGTCCTTCGACCAGTGAGAGAAGATGGAGACAGCGTTGGGAGTTCCTGCTCCATACAGCTGCACGCCGAAAGCATCTGCTGGAATCCGCCAGGGCACACACGGCCATCATCAGCTTGCGTACCCACTAAAGGCAGGAAGAAGAGCCAAGAGCTGAGACAAGGGCGGTATACCACGATAGCAGGCAAGAAGCAAGATGACGACCACGCGTACGAGCGCAGAGACGGAGGATTGCCTAAGCGCACGCGGGTGGGTGTTGCGCGGGCTCATTGCTGCCTGTTTCGCCGTCTTGATCGTTGATGTTGGACGCTTGTGCCTGTGTTTCAGTAGTTAGAGGTAGACGTGGTTGCTGACACTAGAGGTGAGTTAGAGGTACTGGCACTAGAGGTTGGAACTGTTTTGTCTTCGGTCTAGTGGGTGAGCATAAGAATAAGTAAGACTGACACCGCGGACGGCCGACTGACAGACAGATCATCTCAGCCTACGGGGAGCCGTTCCGCGCCTCGGATACCCAATGTTCCACCAAAAGGAACACGACCTCTTCTGACAAGCTCCGGTTGCTAGGAATTGTGGGGTAGGTGTACGCAATGATTTGTTTAATCGCACATGGCGGGTAACTGGGAACCCCGCGGTTGGCCGAGTCAGTTATAACTCAGCGACTAAGAGAGCAAATGGGAAACACGGGAAAGCTGTCTATTTCCGATTTCCGGCCAAACGCGCAAATCTGGTGTTAGGATAGCACAAAGAGCCACCACCCCTTGTGATGCTAGGACATGTCTCTCCCTACTTGGCCTTAGGGAACTGGAGCACATAGGTTCTTAGCTCCTGGAAGTTGGGGGTGCCCAGACCAGTGGACGCGTCCCAGCTGTACACAGCATTAAAGAAAGACCTAGTCAGTGGCGCGTGACGAGATCCGACAGGATAAAACTTTGACCAACGCACCCATCCGTCGCGTGGAAACCCTCGGGACAGCAAACAGGAGTATCTTCCAGCGCGCCGCATCTATTGTTGCCCCACGCCACATCTGTAACCATGCGCGTACCTGGTGGTCAGTGCTCACTGCGTACGTTTTTGCACAGTCCCTTCTATCTGGGAAGTGCTTGTTCGTAGAGGGGAAAGGCACCATAAAAAGTTTGCGGGCGGTCCCTCCTCGCCTTGTAGAACAGCGGGTTCAAGAATCCGAGCGGCGGCAGGTCAGCCGCCGTGCGTGCATCATTGAGAAGAGTGACTACACCAGCGAAGATGGGCGTACTGCCGCTGGTTCCGTCTATCGGGATGAACTGGCCACTGAGTGCCACCATAAGGTCTGATCGACATGACATCAAAAGAGAGATGGAAGATGTCACCAGAAGTACAGAGAGAGGAAAAGAGAGACTCGAGATGAAGAAAACGATTCAGTGTAGAAATGGATTTGGCTACGTACTGTGGCCGACAGCGCTGACATCAGGATAAGCACGACCATTTGGATTCCACACGCCTATCGGCCAAATGTGAGGTTGTGTGGAACGTGACTAAACTGAGACGTACCAGCAGAGGGGAAAGGGATATTCTTGTGCTTGAGGTAGTCAGCAACTTCTTGAGACTGGTAGGTGGCACGGGTGCTGATGTTTGAGAAACCGCCTCCAGTTGTCCAGAACAAACCCTGATCGACTGAGACGACAATTTCACCAAGAGGATTGTTGAGGCAGTCGATAGGATTCTTCTTGTAGCATATGGGCTCTGAAACAGGAGTTATGATTGTCGAGCCTAAGCGAGGAGGGGGGAGCCTTGGGTGAGATGCTGATCCCAAGCAGCTAAGGAGTGGGATGAAATCGTACTGACTGAGGTGACATAAGGTGACTGCGACGGCCAGTCCGCATGGAGGAAACTGCAGCTGGGTACCTCAGCTACGCGATTGCACCACACACGCATACCGATCAATTACTATTACCAGAACGATCTTTGTACGCCAGGTGACATCTTACCAAGATCACCAGCACCGTTGTCGGCTGAGGCAATGAGAACGGAGATGCCGCGGAGGGCAAGCTTCTTGAATTCAAAGTCGGCACGCGCAATATAGCCCTTGCCAAGGAATTTATCAACGAGAATCTCGGCAACACCGTAGCTAATGCTATTGACCTGCGGAGCTAAAAGAGGGAGTGATATTATCAGAAGAGACGCCTTACGTAACTCTTCCTTACATGGGAAAACATACGATTATCAGTATTGCCCATCTGAAGAGCCCATTCAAGAATGGGATCGGCGCCACCGGGGGATGGAAGATCGATGGACCAGAAGGTGGTGGGCGCGCCTAGTTGGAGTGTGTAAACGTAAGCATATTAACATCCATGATAATAAAGGGTGTAGAGAGTACCAGGAGCTACACCCATTATATACTGAATATCGAGCGTAGCCTCGCCACCAGGCATACTGGCATTGTTCGGGCCTGACAAGCTACAGTGAATATACGGCATGCATTCCGCACAAAAAAGAAGAAAGATACCGATGAGAGGTACGGGCGTGTCAGTGGGAAGACCCATCTGCTCAAAGAAGAGGGTCAGATCGTCAGGTGAGTAATACTGCTTCTCGAACTCGACCACGCATTGCGTCACATTCGTAGTCACCAGCGTGTTGACAGGAATATTGTACTGAAAGTGTTACGAGCATTGCAACGGGGTCAGTTCAAATAGCTAGAGCATCACACGAGCGTGAGAGGAAGGAAGCTGTCCAACCTGCTTCCATATGCTCTGAGGTACAATGGGAGGCGTTGCCAGGACGGGAAAGGGATTGTAGCCGGGCTTGCCAGCAACCCCATCGAACTGCGCAGCGACTGAGATGTTGAGTGCATCATAGTACCAGCCTACGGGGTGAGAAGATAAATTATAAGAAACATCGATTCTGAGCAAAATGTCTTACAAGAACGGAGAGGGACATGCCTTTGACGGTTACTGAGCACAGGGAGTAATCGCCTTCGAAGGTACAGCTGGGCTGTCTGCAATGGCCAACAAGAGTGATTCAGAGAAAGACAAATAGCAAATACTAGATGGTACATACAAGGACGAATACACGCGGCTGCGACCAACAGCCGGAGAAATGGAAGATGCGACGACGTCGAAATTCTTGATTGCTGGCGGATGATCACTACAGAGCTGTGGTAGTAGTGAGTAGTATTGGGAGTGAGTCTAATTGAAGACGATCGAGCGCGTTTGGATTGTTCGAGCTTCGTACCGCATTTGGGTTGAGTGTATATTTCCCGTTGAGGCATACGGGAATGAACCGTATCAAGATATCTTCCCCTCCTCTGGAAGCAGCCGTACTTACAGTAGGCACACCCGGGCCGCTGGACGGCGGAAGAGGCTTTTTGGCAGCAGGCTTTGTTAGTGACTTCTTGCCTAGAAATAGTGAAAGATAGCCAATGTTTGTTAGACTCCAAATAGGAGAAGGCTCATCGTAATACATTGAATAGAACGTACCCAAGGGAGGAAAATCCGTAAGGCCAGTCACCAGATCAACATGAGAGGCGATGTGAGATGGCAGAGAGTACTTCTTAGTCGACCTGAAAATGTGGCGGTCACCTGGAGCACAGATTAGAGACAGTATTGTAAAATGTAAGGAAACTCGCGTACCATCAGGAGAATCGAATCGGCGGAGGGACACGCCAAAGGTGGCTTCGACCTTGTGCATGGGCATTGTGAAGGTGACCACATCCTTATTTCGTGATACCTCTGCGCATTCGGAACAGTGAGTTAGTACGTAATCTTCTGGATTCGCTCAGGAGACGATCCCCATACCGACGGAAGCTGCGCCCTGCTCATGAACCCAACCGATGACGGTCTTGATCACTTCGACAGGTGGCGAGACTGTGTTACCTCCAGAGTAAGAGCATGCGGGCAGCCATCAAGCACACATTTTCACCGTACCAATTCTCGTGATCTCATCAGTTGTCAGGTACTTGGCTGTGCACGTGAATACAGCCGATATAGTACACCACAAAAGACACCACACAGAGAAAGAGACATTGCGCAGCCAGGTCAGTCTTGACACTGTGCACTTACAGGGCACCAGAGCGCCGCACCATAGGTGGGGGAGTCGGGATCGGACACTGCCCAGAACAAGTCCTGCATGGTAGATATTCGTGATTCTCAATGCACAAAGATGCGCGCCAAAATGCCTCGCGCGTGGGAAGATGGACAAGGGCACCTCGATGACATCCTGCTTGGAGGGCGTGAGGTAGAACCGCACACGATGCAGCTGCTGGGCACGGTCCGCAGACACGAAGAGGGAATCCGAGGACGGCACCCAGCCTGCGTACTCGCTGTCGTGGTAGGCGGGTAGCCTGGCCGCTGCCGCCATCTGGAGCGAAATCATAAAAATCGTCACCACGAGTGCCGAGACTCGGGCAATGTCGGTACTGCCACGAGTAGCGCCCATCCTGGAGATTGGATTGCTGATGTGAGGTGCTTTGTGGGGGAAAGAAAGACGAAGGAGAGACGAAGGCGAGAAGAGAAAGAGATAACGTTGGTTCATAACGCCGTTTTGCGCTTTCAAACTCCTTTCGGAAATCAGTTCCGAAGATTCGTAATTTCTGAAAAAAATTCAGAATTGCGAAATGCATTTTGTAATTTACAGGGGAGATTGGGGCGATTCTGTCCCATCAACATGGCGTACGGCATCAGTGGCCTCTGGCTCGTTGTGCTGTTCAATAAATGGATCGACGACAAGGTCGTTCAGTCGTTTGCACGTAGGCTTGGCGACATCTCCATCCTTTTTCTCCAAAGACGTTACTGCTTGTCGAGGGCTGCATCGGATATAGTCGGCAAAGTCGCTCTCGTCGTCCTGGGTCCATGACTTAGCCTGGGCCTCTTCGACTAAGTCCTCCACATTGACTCTCCTTCTCTTCAAACCTTTCACACGGAATATTACGAGCGCAGACAGGAAGATGCATGCAAAGTTTACAACGAACAGCAAGAGCGAATAGCCCGCAACCTGAATGGTGGACAGATCAGATGTAATGTGTGATGATACCTGTGCTAAGAACGAAGGACTTACCGTGCAGCTCTTATGCCAGTCATTAGTTTCCGTCTTATCTGTGACTCGTTGCATGAGACTTAGCGATAAATGCATCCCAGCATTAGCTATGGGAGGTAACAGAGAGGCACTGATAGCTACACCCACGATCGGTGGAGCAGCTCCGCCTCCTAGATGGGTAAGCAAGGTTGCGAGAGTAAGAGTTGATCATGAGAGAGTGAGCTCATACTGATCCTTACCTGCAATAGCAACCGCTACAGCTATGCCTGAGGGCAATGCTATACCCACACCAGCGACGCTCGCCCAGTAGGTACCCCGGTTCTGAGCCGTTATCGATAAGTTGAGGAGGGGAGATTTTCGTCCATAAGGAGAATTATGAAGCAGTACCTCTTGTTCTTCTGTGCCCCATAAGTCGAAAGTGGAGGTCCCCAGCCCCCACAAGAAGCCGATTACGAAGACCGTCAAGATTCCGATAGCTTCATTGATGAACCCTTTCACGATCATCGACCATTCTTTGATCGCTGCTCCTAGCGCGACCGCTGCACAGAGAGTGAGTTACTTTTATGGAATATTGTTGGCGTGAAGTGAATCATGTGTCTACCTACGATGGGTCCCATGAGGGGAGATATAAGCATGGCGGCAACTACAACGGCTGCCGAATCAGTCGAGAGTCCAAGGCAAGCGATGAGTGCGGCCGAGCACACAAAGACCAAATAATCGAAGTTGCACATGTTCTGAGCCTCGACTTGCTGGCACACCTCCTCCACTGACAGCCGGTCCGTGATCTGCAGACTGTGACCACCCGTGATCACACCCAACGACCAATGTGAGTCACATTTATTGAGCTTGTGTCGGAACGTATGGAAACACGGAAGGGAAGCGCGTCGAGTACCGCTTGTGCAGAGGCTTGACACGCACGTTGATCCGCGGCATGGTCATCTGCAACGCCACTATGTCCATGCGCCCAAAATCATGTCCGACCTGCAGAAATGAAAGAACGTTCAGCAAAGGTCCTCTTCCTCTGCACAACCTTCGTCCTCTCCTCGGTGGTCCCCCATGCTGTGAGTGAAGCGAAGCGCGGGGTGGTACGTACGCCTACGGACTTAAGAGCGTAGATGCACTTGCCTGTGGCTTTGGGCGTTACTCGAAAGATGACGAGCTTCTCCCGTTTGCCCTCGAATACCGAGAGACCGTAGACGAAAGGCAACCCCCTCAGCATGTGGACGATGCTTCGTGTTCGCTTCTTACATTGGTCCGTCACAATGGGCAGCGTCACTTGCACCAGACGAGAGGACACCATGGCGGCAGCGGTGGTGAGGTGGCGGGGTCTGCGTTCACAATTGTGAGGAGACCACACCAGCTCGCACGGCCCTTGGCAGGGTCTTGGGAGCTGTCAACCACCCATCCCAGCGAGAAGGCACACGCTGTAGGGGTTGTGCGAAAAGCTTGCTTGATATTCCTTTTCTGTATCATTTCGCAAAGCACGAAACAGCTCTGAAACAAGTAAAAACCATTGGGAACAGCTCTGCGATTCCAGGAATGGTGGTTATTTCTGAAATGGGAAATTCGAAAAAAAACTACGGAAATGGAGGTATTCAAAATATGTCAGGTAGGAAAATTCGAACCGCGAAACACCGCGAAACTCAAGATCGAACAAGCAGCACGACACAGATCCCAAACAAACAATAAACAATGCTGTTCGATCCTAGAGCCACAAAGTACGTCCTCTACGCGACGTTGCTCATATGGGCCATGGCCTTCTTTGTCATCGGCTTCCGCACGGCCCGCGAGAAGCTCGGTGACCCGCAGAACCCGAATCCCCTCGGGAGCAAGAGGAGCATTGACGACGACGGCAAACGTTTCCGTAGGGAGGACGACGATGACGACGATGACGAGCACCAGCATTCGCAAAAAGAGGAGGAAGATGATGATTACAAAACTGAGGACGATGATGATTCCGATGACGATGATGCCGATGATGACGATGACGACGAGGAAGACCATGAGGATGATGATGACAACGAGCCTGCTCGACGACGACGCATTAGCCGAACAACACAAAGGGAGAAGAAGGCAGAGACGAGACGCATCTAGGCTCTTCTTTAAAATATTTATTTAATAATCATTTTTCTTTTTTAGTCAACTCTATTTATTTTGACAATTTGAAAAATAAAATATGAGTTGTGTTACGAATGTTATTGTTCTCAAGTTGTTTTTTAATGTTTTTAGACATAAATGTTTTTTATTTTTTTTTCGTATATATATAATATGCTCTTTTTCAGCTTTGACTAAAAAAGGGTACAGAACGCCGGTACGTGCGAACCCAAAGAGGTGAGCAGGGAAGACCGGTAACGAACAAACACCCCAGGACGAGGAAAGGGTCCACAGAAAAGACTGAGGAGTGAACAAAAAGAAAGCAGGATTCTAGTACAGACACGACAGCAGCTGCGATGACGGACCACTCGGGTTGGCTTCTTCTTTCGAGCGACGGCCGCACTTTCAAGGTAACCTGAACGCGGCTTTTGTTGTGTGTGTGGGTTCGCGAGCCGAACAGGATGTGCTGAGGGATGGATTGTTGTTGTTGATGATATTAGGGACCCAAGGACAAAAAGTTCTTTGTGCTAAAGCCTGCTGAGAGAGCGCTGTACGGGTACAAGAAAGAGGAGGACGTCACGAAGGTACTCCTCACTGACCGCCGTTCGATGTGTGGTGCAGCGAAGAAAAGATGCTGCGCAGGTGGGATCTCAGTTGGTTTAGATCTTCACACTCAGGCCCTCTATTTGTTATATTTGTTGCTGATGACCACAGTCGCCCACTACGACGTTGGACATGACGAGCTATATTATAGAGAAGGAATACGTGCCCCGTTATGACAACGCTTTCAGAATTACCACCCAAACCAAGGTTTACCTCGTGGCTGCTGAAAACGCCTCGGATATGAACGCATGGTTCACGGCCATATCGAATGTACGTTTGTTGGCGCGCTGCAATTGCTCGAAACGAAAAGAACAGAAGGAGAACTGACCCTGGTGGACTCTCTCTCTTTAGGTAGGAATGAGAGTACCAGCAGACCCTGCCGACCTAGCACGGAGGGATGCAAGGGCGAGAAGAGAGGAAGCAAGGAAGAACCAAAAAGAGAGGGAAAAGGACCAGGCCGAACTTGATAAGCAGCAGCTCACCCACAAGAAGCAGAGAAAACAACTTGCGAGGAAGCATAAGCGAGAGGAATCCACTCTGAAGAGGAAATCTATCAGGGATGACATTGAGCAACAGTGGAGGTAGGTTCTATCGAGTCGGCAGATCTGCTCGTGAGTGCATTCAGCTGAACTCTCGATCGTCGTGCAGGCATGAGGACGAGAAAAACAAGCTCGAGTTCGATCAGAAGGAGGAAGCGGAGGAACTTGCAGATAAGATTCATGAGAAGAACAATCCTACGGTTGATCCCGACGAACTCAAGCGTAAGCAGAAGACCAAGCAACTGGCCCACAAGCAAGCTAAAGAGATCCTCGCCTTCAAGCAAACCATGTCCAAGAAGGATATGAAGCAGTCACTCAAGCAGCAGGATGAAATACAAAAGCTTGTCACTGACCATCACGAAGAAGAGGAGACCCTCGCCGAGAAACAGGAGATGGATCTCATCAACATGGCAGAGAAGCAAAAGAAAGAACAGGAAAAGCTGAGCCTCAAGTGCGAGGAAGAGGTACTGCCATCATCATGATTCCCTTGTTCCTTCAGCGATCGATACTTGGTCTTGACCAGTGTACTTGTCATTGCAGTTGGAGAAGAAGCAAGATGAGATCCAGTGGCGCAGGGACAAGGCTAAGCTTGCTAAAGCCGCTGCACAGGTGATTGCTACGCAGGGTGCTGTGCCGAAGCACGTTGCGGCCGCTGCGGCGGCTCCTCCTCCCAAGGAGGAAGAGGACGAACAACCATCATCGCACCAGGACGACGATACAACTCCGGCGCAGACTCCTCGCTACGAGGAGGAAGAAGCCGGCGACAACTACAACGACGATGACCAACCCCCGCCTCCTCCTGATAGAGACTAGATCTTCATGTGTACACGTTTGCACACAAGCTGAACGCGCACCCTAGAAAGAGGCTCCTGCATGTAAGAGTGTTTCTTCTTCCCACTGATTGCAGTAGCAGTACCCAGTGTTATTTGTTCTAATCTGGGGTTCCTTCTCCGTATTTTCGGCGGAAACTCTCCTCATCCCCAGACGCCCTTTTATCACCACTTCCCTATCAGGTCCACCTTCACAAAAAGGGCTTCCTTCTTGGCCAACAAGACTGAACAAGTGTACACAAGTCAACTCTAAAACAACACTTCACCTATCTCAGCAATAGCATAAACACATAAATAAAAAAGATAGATACAGAAACATAAATAAAAAGATAAAGGGAGAAAAGGTGAAAAATGGAGACACCAGAGGAGCACAGCAGCAATGAGCTGCTGTGGACGCTGCAGGCCAAGCGGCGAGCAAGTCTCTCGGCCGAGCAGCTGACGCACAAGCCAGTCAACCCCTTCACCAACCAAACACGAAAACTGACTCCCTACGAAATCTTCAAGGCACCTTCCTCTTCCTCGAATCAATCCAAAAAAGAAATATTATTTTTATTATTTATTCTATTCTATTTATTTATCTCTTGCTATGACGATATTCGACTGACGTGGTGCTGTTCTTGGTGGGTGCAGTTGGTGGTATGTGGGTTGCTGCTGTTCCCTCTACGCGCGTTGGCGCTGATGCTGCTGGTGATTTTCTCCTATCCCTTCGCCAAGCTCGCCCTGATGGGCTTGTCAGATGAAGTACGCTGCGGCATCACGCACAGGGCAGTTACGTCAGCTCATAGCTCACCATTCACTGATACCACACCATGAATGCAGGACCTCAAGAGGCGACCGCTGACGGGTTGGCGCAAGTATCCATTGTTGGAGCTGCGGTACAGTGATGGAGCAATGACCACTCACCACCAAGAAGTTCTTAACATGTTAAGTTACATCAGGTTCAGTTGTAGGTTGCTGTTGCACTGTGCGGGCTTTCACTGGGTAACCACCAAAGGTCAGGCTTCTGATGAAGCGGCCATTATCGTCTGTAATCACCCTTCGATATTTGAGCATTTCTGGTACTTTCCACCTCTCCAGCGCTATCATTCCGCCGTGAGGCAAGGATGATTTAACGGTCTACAGGCTTGTGTATGAGTATTGCCCATCAGTCGTAGCAAAAGAGAGCCTTCGTAAGTTACCAGTGTTGGGAACCTTCCTCATAGCTATGCAGCTCATCTTCGTCTCCAGGTTGGTACTAGCCTTATGTGCGATTATGGAAGAAGTCACTGATCATGTTATCACAGAGAATCCTCGACTTCGCGGAAAGATACCGCGGATGCTATACTCTCCCGAGGAAAGGCGCATCACGAGGCGAAAGGCAAGGAAACATGGCCGCAAGTCATGATATTTCCTGAAGGAACTAACGCCAGCACACGAGCTCTCATTAGTTTCCGTCTTGGAGCTTTCACTCCAGGTACGTACTCTCGAGCCCGTTCTACGTAGTGATATTGGCTCAATTCTTCCACCTTAGGACTACCTGTCCAGCCCGTAGTGGTGAACTATCCCTTCAAATATCACGA
Source organism: Acanthamoeba royreba (assembly GCA_000826365.1). NCBI lineage: Eukaryota > Discosea > Longamoebia > Acanthamoebidae > Acanthamoeba > Acanthamoeba royreba. The sequence continues at coordinate 15,091 of CDEZ01019914.1, forward strand.
CGTTTCGGCGGGCGACCCCGGCTTGTCCGCTCTGTGGCTTCTGTTCCGCACCATGTGCCAGGTATAGACATCTTTATTTGCCATTGACGAACACCATTCATGTAACACTCTACTCAGTTCTACAACAACATGGAAGTGCGCTATCTGCCTGTGTATTATCCAAGCAAAGAAGAGAAGAACAACCCCAAATTATTCGCTAACAATGTCCGACAGATGATGGTACGTATGTACACGGTGCGGTATTTAACAGACAACTAATGAAGTACATTACGTTAAATGCAGGCTGATGCTTTGGGCGTTCCAACCACGGAGCACGCGTACGAAGATGTCATGCTTCAGGGAGAGGTGCTCAACACTTGGGAAGTTGCCCCTTCCTCTTTCTGTCAACTAATCAGTGTTCAACCTCCAGGCACTTAAGCGACATTTTCCAGCTCCCAAGGTTCTACTTGAAGCAGGGAATTTGCAGGAGTATTTCGACTTTGTTGACTTATCGAAGGATAGACTGATATCCTGCTTGAATAAGGTACAATTACTGCATAAACCGATCACATTCGTACCCCTCATTCAAGATCAATTCGCAGTTCATAGAAATGGACATTGATCGCTCCGGAGAGATCACCTATCCCGAATTCGTCCGGTACACATCCTTTCTCGAAACAGATCGATAGTTTGTATCTCAACTCCAGTGCTTCTTCTTACAGAGTGCTTGGTCTACCCGACACTTCATACATTCGAGACTTGTTTCAACTCCTTGATGTGGACGAGAGTGGCAGTCTCGATTTTCGCGAATTTATTACTGGTGCGTTGGCCTTTTGACTAATCACTTCCCGTGATCTTGCTGTCTGCCTGTCTCACTGAACTCCATTAGGACTTGCCATGTTGAACAAAAGCACATCAGATGATATTCTCCGCTTCGCCTTCGACGTGTTTGACCAGAACAAAGATGGCAAGATCGATCGAGCAGAGCTTGGGTACGGCCAAATGCACCTTCTTGGTGGCTCATGGGTGAAGTGTCTCATCTCCCGTATTACAGATCGATTCTTCGCACAGCGTTCACGACTCTGACGGAGAAGCAGCTGTCTGATCTGTTTGACAGGGTTGACAGCAACGGTGACGGAACCATAACCTACGGTATGATGTTTATACATGTTCTTGCAGCTATAAAAACCCCGCTCACTCCTCTTTCTCTTATTCCCAGATGAGTTTGTTGCATTTGCTAGTGAGAATCCGGAGTATGTCCGCCTTCTGCTTGAGGTGCGCGAGGAACGACAACGTGAGCACCAGGCCGAGCCCTCCAATAATGGAAAGGCCAAGGCGGACTAAGTACATGAAGTGGGACAGAGGGGATATGTATGTTACATGCAATAGGACAAAGTAACTCGCTATCTGTACATCCACCTAGCATTGCTGCCTCCAACCTGGGTTCAGTTCGTAGTGTAACTTTCCGCTGAATTTCGCGTGCGTATTTCCAAGCCCCAAGAAACAGAAAAGCGAGAGACCACACCTTGCACACAAAAACAAAAGAGAGAGCACAGCGGATGGAGAGCACACAAGAGGGCGTGGTGGACATGGGCGCCGGCCCGACGCCCACAGCTGCGTCCTTAGTGTTCCACCTCCCACCATCGGACCTGGCCGACCACAATAATAAGGAAGGGGGAGTTCCTTCGCAGGTGGCCGGTGGCGGCCTCGGGTCACCCAAAGAAGGACAACACCACCATCACCCCATGCTCGCCGCTACGCAGCCACCGCCGGGCGAGCAGCATCAGCAGCAGCGGCGTGGGGAAGATTTGCGGCAGCACTGGATGGAAGGGGTGCGGGTGGTGCAGGCCAACTTCCTGGTCTACTACCACAACATGCGCTTCTTCGACGGCAAACTCAACTGGGTGCGCGCGGGCACGGTGCCGGGTCTCGACGACATACGCACCGTGCACCAGTACCAGGTACTGGGCTTTTGTTGTGTCCTAAGTGTTCCCCTCCAATATTCTTTCTTTTCTGTTGGTCAACTCACCTTTCGTTCTTTTGTTCATCAATTTATATCCTGATTTCGTTCTTTGTCACCATTTTCTTTTACTTTGGCCAAAAAACTAGTTTTTTCTTTTTCTTATTACTTGCAGTATTTATTTCGAAATTCTTTTCTCATGAAATGTGTGTTGGCTTGGTGGGGGCAGTCAGCGATCCACAGCATACAGAGAGCGATTCTACAGGTGGGCCTCAACATGTTCTTCATGTTGGGCGGGGCCTCCAGCATCTTGAGCATGAAGGAGAAGCAGAACCTGTGGCGGGTGTTGGGGGAACGATTCTTCAAGCTCATCGTGGCCTTCTTCTTCGGGTACCTGATTATGGGCCTTCCGGTGTCGCTCATCATGCTCATGTACAAGGAAGGAACCATCATCAACGCCTCCGCCAACGCCTGGAAAGAAGTTCTCTTCTCCTCGCCGGGTCAGCTCTACTTTCTCCCCTACATGTTTGCGCTGTGGGTCTTGCATCTTCCGCTCTTCTGTGTGATGAAAGCCTGTCACGACACCAATTCACGATCCGGGTCCTCCGCCACAACTTCGTCAGTATCGGACCAGTCACTCGGCAGCGAGACTCTAGGTGGCCTTTCCTCGCCTTCGTCCTCATCTCTACGCGCCTTCTTTCCTCTTCAGGTTCGTTGCCTTAGACCAGGGTTAAGTGGGTAATAGATAGTGCTGATTTACGACGCCATGAATGTGACCAGGTGCAGCATCGACAAGCGTGGTCTCTGGGCCTCTTCTTGTGCGGCACTGTGCTAGCGCCGTTATTGTGGATGTGGTGCTGGCTCGGTCTTCTATATGGATCGCTGCTCGTAATCGCGTTGTGCGCTGCAGCTATGGTTGCACACTACCTGGCTATCGCGTGGAGCACGGGACGTGGAGGTCTATCCCGTGCGGCATATGCGCACTACCTGCAAATCGCTCTCGATCGATTTATGACCTTCTACTTCGACCTCAAATACGAGTGGATGATTCCAATGTCCACGCTTGCACCTTCACTCCTGCTTACCTGGGCGAATCAGTACTTTGACTCTTTCCTCATTAATACGGGTATTGTGCTCGTCTACGTGCTGCCTTTTCTCACCGCTGCCTTTCCTCTCCCGACTTCGATCGTCTTCACATTCTCCTCCATCACATCCTTTTCCATATCATCCGTGTACACATCGACATCCTCGGCGAAAGAGGAGATTACGGTATATCGGCTGGATTCAGATGACAAGATGGACCGCAAGCGCCGACACAGCAAGGTGTCGTTTTCGCTCAACCTGCCTCTGTTGAGTCTACTCTCTATCGTTGCTGGCCATATCATCATCATTAGCGCGCCAGAAATTCTCGGTCCTGACGACATTCCTCGGCCAACCTCGTTCTTTGGAGGCCTCATTTCCGTGGACGCTTCGCTGAGCAAGTCACTCGGCACAAGCTTCTTCACCAGTGTGTCCCATTCGGCGTTCTACGTCTTTGGCTTCGCATGGATGTTGTTCCGAGATCGGCTACCCTGCTTCTGGACATCCAGTTCCAACTTTCAACTGACGCTATTCTTCTTTGCCAACATAGTACGCTATCTTTCTTCAATATTAATCCGACCCGTACTGATATTGCCTTATCCAGGCCCTATTGCGATGGTCTTTCCCTGACCAGGAGGATTTTGTGTTCGTCGGTCCTGGCTACATCACATTTCGGCCACGAATCAAGCGATTTTTCTATGTGTACCTACAATCTTCTTGAATGATTGTCTCCTGGGCTTGATGCTTATGGCGAACGTCGTGATTGTGATGACAGAGTTGGAAGTTGGTATTGGATGTGGTAGGTATCCGTGTTTTGTGCTGGAGTTGAACCGTCAATCTCATAGAACGCATGTGCACAGGATATATGCTCAGTTATGTGAATACTATGGCAACTTTGCGTTCCAGAGGTATGATAAGTGGGCTCTTCCCTGAGTAAATGAGAACTGTACTTATTTTTTGCTTGATCAATTTAGCCCTCTGCAGAGGTTCATACGCGACAGTACATTTGGGTTATTCATCATCCATCCTCTGTTCGAGGTAAGTGCGCTTGTTGCCCACCGTTCTAAATAACAACACTTACTCCTTCTCTGCAGTATCTCATGGTGTGCTCCATGAATCGAAATTGGATGGGTATGGGCGAGTACACGTGGGGCCAAAAAGCGGTAAATTCCTCCCTGCAGCATTAAAAAAGAGCTTGAGCTGAGAGACTCATTTGGTTCATCAGGTCATCCTTAACGTGTTCACGTTCGTGATGAGTTATTTGACGATATACTTGCTGCTGAAGGTGCCAGCCATAGCACCCTTTCTAGGAGTCAAGCCTGTCCGCAGCAAGCGCAGTTCTGGTGCTTGACCACGAGAGATTGTGGTCAAGAGTAAATAGATCGGCCAGCATTCTTAGAGCAAGCACGCATTTAGTTTGTGAAGTACAATCAATTCATTACAGCTGATCCTTACGCCGGCTATCCTTCGCGGCTGTGCCGGTGGTCGGATTCTTGTTGCCGCCTCCTCCGCCGTTGTTGGGCGGCACGTCTCCGCCGCCTCCCCCTCCGCCGTCGTCGGTACTGCCTCCGCACATGACGTCGAACGTGTTCTCGTTGATCTCGCATCCGTCGACCGCCTCGCAGTGTATGACCTGACCGCAGAATTCCGGGCAGTGTTGGGTCTGTTCGAGGTATGTCTTGGCCGAAGATGGTGCATTTCTTGTCGTAACATGCCTGTCCTAGAGGTATACGGGAATGGAAACACGCGCATCTGGGGTCTCCCACGTGTTTGGGAGCGCAGTAGTCCTCCATCACGGCATCGCAGTAGTTCCTGTTGTCCGGGTTGTTGCACCACGCCCTGCACGCCGTTCAGTGCTGGCTGACTGTCTCCATTTAACCGTTGTATTCCATCCACGTAAGGAGACAGTCTACGTCTGCATTGGGGAACCGGTTGTTGTCGCCAGTAAACCTACAAGCAAAGTGTCCAGCTGACGTGGCAAGTGAAATAATAAGATTGTACCCTTAAGGTTAGAGAACCTCGTCAGTCATTGGTGGCCATTTAGCTCCAACAGCCACTCTGTGGTTGGTTCCATGAGTAGTCGGTTAAATACAACGGCTAGCTAGCTTCGCGCCAAAACCTTCAAGTACAAAAGACACACCACACCACCTCACAATACAATACAACACAATACAAACCACTAAGACATGTCGAAGATAACAAAGACCAATGACAAGCCTGTTCTGAAGCGAGGCATAGGCCATGACGACGTTTCCGCATGGTGCGGACCTTCCTCCTCCCTCAACACATGTGAACGTCTTGCTCACCTTCTAGGGTGGGTGCTGTGTCGCAGGTACACCGCGGACGAGCTGCGCCTCTTCCTGCGCAGGAACGGTCAGCCCGTCTCGGGCAAGAAGGCTGATCTGGCCAAGCGCGTCCATCAGTACGTCAACAAACGCAAGCAAGAGGTCGAATCAGAGGAAGAGGACGAAGACGAGGAAGCCAAGAAGAAGAAGGCAGAAGGTTCTACACCTACTTTTCTCCTCTCTGATGAGAGGAACGCTCAAAGGGACTTTCGGTTCGCCGTGCAGGTTCCGAGAGTGATAAGGAAAGTGACGGTGATGAAGATGTCGGAGCTGATACGGAAGATGCTGATCCCTTCGACAAGTTCCTCCGCACCGAGCTTTCCAAGTTCTGCGATCGTGTGGCCAAGAAGCCTGCTGATGAGCGTGATATCGACGAATTCGAACGAAAGTTTCAGACCGACGTACGCAGCACCTTCTCTTCACTTTTCTTCATGGAGCAGCTCCTCCTAACGATGATTCCACTGGACAGTTCGGTAAAGATAAGCGCGTGCCAAAGCAGCTCCGGCAGCTGTACAGCTTCTGCAGCAGTTGCGAGAGTTCGGATAACCTCAGCATCGACCCGCTCATCAACTCTAAGGGGCAGCATGCCAGGGTCAGACACCCCTGTCCTTTCGAGTATATGAAGAGTTGGATTCCCATCGGCTATTATGGCGAAGGCTGGGATGAGGTAATCCTGGTCAACGTCAACACTAAGTCGAGGCTCTTCGGTCATGTGCGAATGTTTGACCTGACTTTATCGAGTGAGCCCGACACCTTCCGCTCAGTTCACCACTTCATGATAGAAATGCATCATCGACTGTACTAACCTGATTCTTAATCTCTGGCATCGCTAGCAGAGGGATCTTAATTGGCCTCTTCTGCAATAAAATGTTATGTTTAAAACTCCTATTCATCCGGACCGTATGCGAAGAGGATCACATCCTAGTCTTGGCGGTTACTACAACCACGAAGTTGTTACTTATGTTTCGTAGATCAGAGACAGACAGAGTCAGAGAAAGACTCTGGGTGTGAGGAAAAACGAAGCGCTTGGATGCTTGTTGCGTATTGATAAGTGTGAATAACGACTTCATGATGCACTTTAGTGAAAAAACCCTCTCAGGTGAACTATTTCAGTTACTGCATGATGTGAAACTTGGCACCACCTCTTCTCTCAAGAGGCCTTGTCTTAAGTGAAGATGGGAATGGAATTGATCATCCTGTTGCCAAGACTGGTTTACTGCAAGGCTGCCTCAGATCAGATCAGTCAGACGCGTGGCTTCTTCACGACCGAACCGGAAGCCAAGTAGTTGGTGATGAGACCTTGTTTCATTTCCTCACGAGCGCGCTTCATCTTTTTTACCGTAGCTATCGCTGTTGGCGGCGGTGGTGAGCGGAGAGAGAGAGAGAGAGAGAG
>CDEZ01019916.1:0-23742 GCA_000826365.1 Acanthamoeba royreba
TTAACGCCGCTCCGGTGCATGCGTTGCAAAACACTGATGAGAAGATCGTGGAGACCCCTGATGCAGAAGTAATTCACCCCTGTCAATCAAGCAGCTCCATGATTATTAGTTCGGAGGGAGAAAACGCTTACGAGACACTGAGGGAGCCAGGCGCATAGTCTTCATCAGCAACTTCGAGGCCGAAGCGATAGGTCCGTGGAGCGAACTTAAGCGTGCTCATGCCTTCGCGAGATACCTATAAAGTACGGCTTTAACATTGGATGTGATTGTTGATTATGGTACTCACCGTGGGCGTATTAGAATACAGTTGTTGTCCTTCTTGAAGAGAAAGCTGTTGCACCTCAGCAGCGAGGCTAGGGATCATGTTCCTCACGAGTTCCTTATTGAATGTTAGTACGGGTTACAGTATCGTTTAGTTTAGGGCGGGCAGAGTACCTCAGTGGCTTGCCTGACCTCCTCGTTATGCTCTTGCATGTGAGGATCATGCCGCACCCAGCCGGTATAGGCATCGCTGCAAAGAGGCATCGGATAACTCTGTACAAGCTCTGCGCCAATGCCATTCAAAATGAAGCATCAATTCATAGTCGCCCTGGTAGGTTCTGACATGCTATGTTCGAGGTCATACCAGGTCGAAGCAGTTTGTAGAAGACGGACCGAGCGTCCATAAGCAACGGCCAGAAACGCTGTGTCACCCAGACGCACTCTGGCGGATAAAGTCTGCAGGAATGTTGTCAGCGCAACAGGAGGGAGCAAAAAGATTGTATTGTACCTAGCAAAATCAAGAAGATAAAGTTTTCCATCCTGCACAAACATGCCCATGCAATCAACCACTTGTTCGATCGCGACACGTGCAAAGGGGAGTATACCGATCCCCAATGGCCCTCGATATCGCCGCATGCGTAGAGAAGCTTAGAGGAAACGAGATGCGATTTGAGATTGAGGCGAGTGAAGATATTCCTGAACTTTTCATTAAATGCAGGATAGGCAGCATGCACGGTCTTGCCACCGTCGTGAGACCTAACGGAGAGTGAGAAGACGTTCGCGCAGCAGAGCGAATAAAACTCATGTACCCATAGATGATGGTCTTTTTCGAGACAGGTAGAACTGAGACTGCTGTTAACCGGTAACCCCTGCATAGAGGGTGTGAGGTGATGTTTGGTTCCAGTAAACCAGAGAGACTATCAGTAACCTGTAGTCCACGAGTGTGATCAAAGGCACGGCGACTCCTTCTGCCGCCGCATCTCCTGAATCCACTACTCTTGTAACGCTGCGCAACTCGTGGCCAGCTGTACCAGGGATTATTATCGGTAAGATCTGAATTGAAAAAAGAATTCTTGAAAAAAGGGAGAGTGTCGCTATGTGTACCTGCTTTTGAAGCACAGGAATCATTTGGAGTATCGTCACCATACATCCAAAGGCCCTTTTTCATCTCAACATCGAGCGCAAACTTGAACAGGATGCCCTTGCATAGATATTTGCTCCCACCAGCAACGCCGCCTGCGGCTCGTCGTAAGATTTCGGCGATCAGGCCGATTCATATTGTTAGATGTGTGTACCGATGTTTTGGGGTCGAATAGTTTTTTCTTCCATGGGTACAAACTGCTCGCTGATGATGATTCGGCCGTAGACTTCTGCAACATGCTGGAAATGTAAAGACGACCAAACGTGAGCATGCTAACGTCAGTAAAACTGAAAGAAGGGGTAGATATCATAGGCTAATTGCGCGAGCTTGCGGAACTTAGTTTCAGTGTCGGGCATGCTCATGAGTTCTTGAAATCGTCTCTGCAAGATGGGACAGTAATCATTGAGTGCTACAGAAAGGAGGAAGAGGAACAAACATACATTCCAAATACTGTCGGCAAGATCTCCCACCACAGCTCTTCGATCGACGGGTGCGCTCTTCTTAGGCTCGGCGAAGGCTTCGTCTTTACCCTGATGTTTGTGATGTGAATGATCCTCATTTGGTGAAGGCACCGCCCCGTCAGCCTTCGAAAACTTGTCCTGCCAATCGGCCCCCAAATCTTCATGCATGAAGGTCTCTATGTCCGCAAAGCTGCCGCTCTGCTCCTTTTTCTTTCGTCCGATCCTCTTCTTGGCTTCTTTCATCTTGCGTTCAAAGGCTTCCTTGCCACGTTTGATTCGACCTTCCCCCTGCATTGCGGAAAGGTTGCCCTTCTCGTGTTGGCTGGAAGGAGGCAGGTCCTCCATCGAGGAGCCCAAGGTACGATTGCCCATGCGCCCCCCTTGCGCTGATCCTTTTACCGGCTCTCGAAGCTCCAGGCTACCCTTCTCCTCCTTCATCATATCTGGGCTCATGCTGCTCCTCTCGAATTCGCTGGCGCTTTTCATATTCTTACGAAACGCAAGCATCTTGCTTGCTGACTTACCCTTTTTCTCGTCTTGGCTCATTACGTTGTATCGCTTAGCCTCTTGTTCGTCAGCCTCCCGGGAAGGTAACACATCGATGGTTTGTTTCCCTAAGGAGCGTCTTGGATTAGGCTCGCCGTCCGAGGCAGAAGAATCCATTATCGCTTCGTCGTCGTTATCTCCTAATTCTCTGTCCGCCGAAGACGTTAAGGGTATCGCCTTCTTTCGCGTCCGCCTCAACTCCATACGCCCCGTGGCTCGCCGCATCCATCCGTTCTTGCCGTCCTCACTTTCTTTTTCTCGCTTGCGTCCTACCGTGACCAGCTTCTTATCCATACGCTTGAGCTTCTTTTCTGTCTTCTTCGATTCTTTGTCCACCTTAGCTTTGCGCTTCTTCTCATCGCGCTCCTTTCTTCTGTCCTTATGATCACCACCTGTACGGTGAGTACTATGTTCGCCGCTATGCCGCAAGCGCAGATTGCGCAGGATGCCGCCGTGATCTCGTTTTCCTGACTTCTCATCTGCATCATACCGCGTGCCATCTTCTTCGTCGGTGGTGATTTGATTGTAGAGATTCGGTGCGTGCTCGCCTGCTGATGAATGTTCCATCTGCTCGGGCGCCTTCAGGTTGTAGCCGGGGTAGAGGTCGTTTTGAATTTCACGGTCGATCGTACTGCGTTTCTCGATGTAACTATCGGCGCTGATCGCCCGCCTCAACTCGGAATCGTCTGCTTCATCCTCGCTGGTCGCACTCTGAATATAGAAGCTACGGACGACATCTGGGTGGCCGATCGTTGACAACAGGTTCGATAGTGGCTTTGGGGGTGGCCCACTGTCCTGGTAGAGGCTGTACGCCTTGGTAGTCTCCGTTCTTTCTGCTCGCTCGTCGCTTTCATCCTTCTCCTCTGCATCGCCTTCTTCAAAGTAATACGCACTCCGTACCACTAACTTCTTCTCTAGATCGGACGCTTGTTTCTTACCTCTTGATGGCCGTTCGTCGTCTGAAATCGAGCGCGACTTGCTGATTCTCTTCTGACTTAGGCGGTCCTTTTCTTCCTCTTCGTCAAGGCTCTCGAGATCGTACCCACTTTTCACGATCGAAACCTCTTCTCGGGAGAGCCTCTTGCCTATGGTTTGCTTGAGCCTTAATGGCTGCACATTCAGGAGGCCATCCGATGTTGCTTGCCCTTCGCTCTGCCGCGCTTCTGCCTTGTCTATTTCGGCCAACTCTGCCTGCAGCCTCTGCATAGCGGCCATCACTTCCTCCTTGCGACTTGCTGCTGGCGGTACGACAGCATATTCAGTGCCCTCCACGGTGCGGCCATCTCCACCGGTGGGCGATCTGGCATGGCCATCAGCTTCGCTGGACCTTTCCTCTGCACTGCCTGCTCGTCTGCTGCCACCTGGGTGGCCGCCTGTGGGAACGACGAGTCGAACATCACCTTGGGGTTCGTATCGAGGATGAGGTACCTCCCTGCCTCGCCTGCTCTTATCCGCCACGGCAGCCGCAACCGTGCGAGACGGCGAGGAGACGGACGCGCCACCCTTACCGTAGGCCAGCGCAAGCGGCGAGAGGTGGAGCGCGGCGCGTCGCCCGCCCGGTTGGGAATGCATGGGAGCCGTGATGGGATTGCTGTGTGCGCGCTTGGCCGCACTCAAGTGGTGCCCCGGCGCCAATGTCGGTGGCGAAGCGGACGACGTCCCACTTACGCCGACATCGGCGCTGCTGAGTGTGCGCTTCCTCACGGGCAAGCCATCCGCCCTCTCGCGAGGACCCAAAGAAGGGACCACCGAGTAGTACAGGCTGCCGTTCTTCTCGAACGAGTCCCCACGCAACCGCCCCGGAGACGTGCCCGTGGTGCTCTGGTGGTAGTAGTCGTCTACTGCTTCTTCTTCTTCTTCCTCATCGCCGCCTCCTCTCCTCCCAGGAGAACTGCCTACGAGGGACTCGGGTAGGTAGGAGGACGAGAACTCATCCGACCCCGACTCGGCGGTCGAGACCGTGGTGGTGTACATGTGGTGGTACTTGGTCTTGCCTTTCCTGGCGAAGGAGACGAGAGTAAGGGGGAAGTCGTCACAGATGAAGGAGGAGTACAAGGAAGAAGAACGAGTACAAGGAGGAGATGGGCGCCGAGGAGAAGGGAAGCGCTACGTACATAGAGGGAGAGGCGAGCTGCCCTGCTGGCGAAGGTGGATCTCCACCACCCGCCCAGGGGCTGCCGTTGATGCAGGAGGCATCCATCTTGGGTTGCCAAAGTTACCTGTTACCTCGTCGTCCACAACAGTTGTCCGCATTTGGCCCGGCAAAATAATTTGCGAAAATCAAACATATTTTGGAAGCGAATTTCATCAAAGCCAAAGACTTGTAAAATTCGAGGAATTCGCAGGTTTTCTTGGTGTAAGCGGCGGCAAGATTGTGTATCGCCACACGTTTCTCTGCCCCCCACTACACAAAATGAGACGAGGAGCAACCACTGTGGCGCGCGTGGCAAGGGTGATGACATCTCCTTTCGCTTCTGCCACCCGGCAATCTCGTTCCGCGTGCCTCCCTCTCTTGGGTACGGACGATTCTTCATGCGTTGATCGCCGCTCCAAATCATTTAAATGATTTCTGTGTATGCTCTCTGCTCTCAGTTGGCACCGCACCTGCAGGACGTGTTCCGTGCACCTCAACACGGAGATGCCCAGGATTTGTCCGCTCGTTCTCCTCCGCTGGGTGCGATAGCCTTGTAGTAGTGGCACGAAGGCGTAAGCAACTCACCTCTCTCTTTGGTCTCCGTTGCATGTAGCCGGCAGCAGAGCGCGCACGGAACAAAGAACATGCGGATTCCGCTTGGCTCTGTCATGGTATGTAGCTTGCACTTCCAAGTGCTTCCGTTGCTGAATGCCTCCTGTGCTCCTTCTGGCAGCTTGTGTCTGCAGCGGGCGGCATGATTGGCCTGATCGGCCAGCAAGTCCACGCTCAGGAGTCCTCCGAAGCCAGTACGACGCAGGCAGAAGCACCAAAGAAGGATGCCACTGACGAAAGGGCCAGCAAAAGCGATTTTGCAAGCTACCTTCTGGAACGACCCATCTTGCTTTTGCTTCTTGAGAGGGAGGATGTGGTATGTAGATGCTCCCAGGAAAATTGACCATCTCTCGCTGACGCTATTGAATCAACAGGATGATGAGTTAGACGAGCAGTTGGAAAGGATTCTGGCCGATGAGGATCTGAAGGCCATGCACTTGCTTGATTACCAGTTCTTTTCAGAGGATAGGACAAAGTTTCCAAAGAATGCCGTAGCAGTAATCTACAACTACAACAACGAGGTATAAATCACTTGACGAAAGGAGAGATCGTCTCAATATTCTAAGAATTCCACGTACAGACGAAGCAAATTGAGAGCTATGTATATCCTGCCGATATGAAGCTTACACCTGAAAATATTAAACAATTCTTGGAGGACGTGAAAGCGAATAAACTGGTACGCTTCTACAGCTACAGCTGGTTCTGTACACATGACTGACATTGAATCTGCCTCGAAGGATGACCTTCGCTTTCACCCCTCAGAAGCTCGCCCTGCTGATGACAAGCACGCAGAAGGTACAAATGATCACCAATAGCACTTTCCATTGCTAACCCAGCAACAACGTTCCATACAGTTAAGAATCTTAAAGTGGCAACCAAAGATTCATTCAAGGATCTAGTGCTTGACTCCGACAAGGACGTGCTCGTTTACCTTCATCTGCCTTCCCATTCTGTGCCTACAGATCTTCAGATTCTTGCCGGCGCCTTTTCCAATGATAAGGACATCCAGATCGTGGAATACACGAGGTACGCAGTACTGCAGTTTAGGAGTCATCTTATTCTAATTGTGCTGAACAGTTTCTTGAATGAGCTGGATCCTCAGTACTTTGGAGACACGCCAGTTGAAGGCATCAAACTGTTCCGCAAAGGTCAGAAAAACGAGCCGGTCACCTACAACGGACGAGGAGATCTTCTCGACATCGTAGTATTTATCGCCCAACAGCGCGGGTAAGTGACGCCAGTGTATACTGTTGATCCTTTATATTCGTCTCTTCTAAATGCACACAGGGGCAACGGAGAGCAGATCTACCGTAGCCTGCGCAATGCTGACAAGATGCGTCTTTTACGGAATTTTGAGAAGGCGTTAGGGAATTATTACATGCACAGCCTTGCCTATAAGGTGAGCCCTTCTCGCCCTGCTAGCTTCAACGTTTACTCATTCTTAGTTCAGGAGTTTGTGCCAACAAGCGAAAAGGCCAAGGATATCTTCCGGAAGCTGTTTGATATGTACGATCAGCTGAATGCCCACGAGGATCCTTTTAGACAGAGCGCTGAAGAGCTCAAGCGGCAACTCAAGGATGAGCTCAAGAATCTGGAGCGAAGCGCGATGAAGAATATCAAGATGGTAGAACAGGACAAGGTGGGTAATTATTCACAAAATGGTGCACACCTTTTATCGCTTACCTCGGCCAACTGCAGTACAAGGAAGAACTGGAGGAGGCGCGCAAGAAGGGCAACGTGGTCGTATTCTTCTGGCGAAAGGGATGCTGGCCTTGTAAGAAGATAAACCCTATGTTAGGAAAGATATCCGAAGACTTTCCCGAGGTTACCTTCATCAAGGCCAACGCTGATGTACGCACTTCCCCCACTGAGCTGATTGATGTCCAGCACTCAAGTTATGCCTTCACTCAGATTGAGGGTTTGAATGCCACTCCTGCATTCTACTTGTTCGATGATGATGGCAAACCCAAACAGCTCACTGGAGTGAAAGTGGTCTCTCACTTCCACAACATGGCTCGCGAACGTGGTCTGCCTGGCTATGGTACGCACTCGGTCTTGTCGTGTCGCTGTACAGCGCTCATATGGAACCTATTTGTCAAGCCCATTGGTTGCCACCCTCTGAGCGGTCCAAGCTTGCTCCTGTGGAAGAGAAGAAGGTCGAGCATGAAGCAGCCGACCAGCATGCTGAGCATCAGCACGCCGTTCCAAGTGCGCAGTCAAACGATACCCAGGACACGAACACCACGCCAACGACAGCTGTGTCGCACGCGAAGGCGGAGCCAAGCTCGTCGCAAGAGTAAGCTGCAATCCTGTTCGTCTTATGTCCCACTCGCGCTGGTTCGTTCATGTTCAAAGGCGTTGATAACCATCGGCAAGGCCCTAACCTTTGTCCCAACCTTCAACACGAGAGGAGCAACGTTGATCATATGGGGGGAAGGGTGGATTACGAGTACATGTTCTCGTCAGGAAGACGTGTGCTGACGTAGGGTGGGAACCAAAGCTGCATTTCATCATCCACCCTCTCCCACCCCCACCACGTCCACACATATATGCCCAACCACCACCACCACATGCTGCAGGCAGGGCAGCACGAGGAGGAAGAAGGAGGAGAGGAGGGCCACGGGCACCACCCTGTGGCAGGTTTCCGGGAGCTGCGTGCTAACGGGAAAGCACCAGCGGATGGTGGGGAAGCAGAGGAGGAGGAGGAGGAGGGATGGCTACCTCCTGCCGCCCGCGTGGGGTTGGCTTCGGAGGTCGGCATGCACCTCCTCTTCTTTTTAGTGGGTCTCGCTCCGTGGCTCCTTATCAACGCTCTCTTCATGGAGGTGTTTGCTCCTCCCCAAATAATAATAATAATAATAATAATAATAATATATTTTTAGGAAATAATTAATTGCAAAAATTCATTTTGTGCAGTTGCCGGTGTTTATCGCGGAGCTGCCCGAGAAGAACTCGATTGCGTCGTACCTGATCATCGTTATCCAGTTGGGCAACATCATCCCACTCTCGTACGTCATCGTGCGGCAGTACATGCGCGTCCCATATCCTTTCTTTTGGCCTTCCCTTCTCCTCGCGAATGCTTGCTGATGTACTGATGGCTCCATTCATCGCGTCACCTTCCTTAACCATGCGTGTACATATGAGTGGGTCATCTTCGGCACACTGGGATGCGGCATCATCACCGCGCTTTGTCTCGCCTTCTTTTGGAAACAGACGGCAGAAGTGTTCGGTTCTGACCACAGGTACACTATCTAGCACCCGTGATGCTCCTTACCACTTGCATTTCTTAACGGAATACAGCGTTGCGTTGATCTGTTTCACTCTGCTTGCTGGACTCGTGGGCTGCTTTTCTGTGGTTTCTTTCTTCCCTTTTGCTTCTCTCTTCAAGCACACCATCACGGCTGCTCTCTCTACTGGAATGGGTGCGTTTGTTCATCCTGTCACTGACAGACCACATGCGCTGGTTGCCTGATATCTATCCAAACCTCCAAACCACTCCAACAGGCATAAACGGGATGATTCCTTCGTTGCTTGCAATTGCCCAAGATCCAGGGAGTTCCAAGCGATTCAGTGTCCAGGCCTTCTTTATAATCATTTCGGCCTTTCTAGCATTGTCACTCTTCTCCTACATTTGCATATTGCTACTTATGCGTAGAGCTCGTGTGCGACAGTGCTTCGCAGCTGAGGTAAGATCCTTCACAGTGGTGAGTCCATGACAAACTCAACTCAAGTTATTAGAGCAGATGACAGGGGTAGTTCATGTCCAACAGTCACGACACCTTCTAACCGAACCGCAAGAAGTACGTACCTAGAGTTTCCATGTGCTTCCTGATGTAAATATGGCATACTATTAGGAGGATGATGTGGTTGATAAGATACCTTCTGCAGCCCTGGGATATCTTTTGATGAATACTTTGCTAAGTACGTAGCGTTGATGTACTCTATCCCTAACAGCAGCTCTAACTTTATAAGTCAACAGATCAATTCTACATCTGCTTGATCAACTATGTATTAGTTGGTGTACTCCCTTACGCAGTGTCCGGCTACAAAGACTCAGGTACGTGGCTCATGTGGACCAACATCGCTGCCACAATCACTAGTTCTCTCGGCCGACTACTCTGTACATGGATTCGATTCTACAACCTCACCTGGATCAGTTTAGCACAGGTAACCGCCATTTAGCTATCCTCAACTGCGCACTGATGTCCTGCTAGACGCCATTATGGGTGTTCCTAATGGTGCTTGCGCTCTTGGGAGACCGAAGTCTGGTGCCAGAGAGTCTGGCGTTCCTAATTGTGATTGATATCCTTTATTCCTCATTGTCCTTTTTGCCTTATATGGTGGTATCACCCTTGACGGCGCGCACTTAATGCGCTTTTCACCCTGCTCAATGGCTGGCAAGATACGATGGCCTACATCAAGGTTGCTCATGAACATCCAGAGATCGCAGAGAGGGCGTCCACCTTCGTCGCCGCTGCCAATCAGGTAGAGTTGTGCCCATCTCCGTCTGTGCGAATTGTACTCTCATGACCTACATTGCGTGGTGCAGCTGGGTGCGTTCGGAGGCTCGCTGGTCTCCTTCCTTCTCGTGATGGTGTATCTGGAATGATTCTCGTCCTTGCGCAAAAGCATCTAAATAACGCTTTCGTTTCAAATTTTCGTTCTGTTCTCGAAAATATTTATTTGTGGTTTGTGATTTGTTTTCGAAAAAAAAAGCGAATGATGGCGGACGCGAGTGCCGCCACCACAACCACCACCACCATCATGTCACCCCACTACCTCATGCGGGGTCAGGGTGTGTTTCCCTCCAGGAGGGGTCTACTAGTCCAAAAAAACCTGTTTGATTAATTAAATTGGTCTTCGCTCTGTTTTTTTTTTCTATGATTCATCGGTTTGCAGTGCAGCCGCAGCTCACGGGTGCAATCAATTTGTTGGAGCACTACAAGTTGGCACCTCTGTTGTTGAAAGACGGAGGTCTAGTGCGCAACGAGAAGATCCCGCAGACGTTTGAGCCCTACATACGACACCTGCCCGTTCTGGGCAACGAAACGGACAACAACCCCGAACTGGGGCTGCGCACTCTGTTTCGTCTCGAAGAGTGGCCCATCATCGATGATGATGACGACCTCTCCATGCCGCCCCTTGCTCCCGAGTGCATGAAGGGCCTCACTCTGGAGCCTGGCAAATTAGAAGTACGTATTATTGAAAACATTTTTTAATAATTGCATAAACAATTCATAAAAGGATAAAATATAAAATATGTTTGATAATGATTAACCGTTGGGGATTACAGGATAAGCGACGTCGAAAGAAACATCGGGACCGCGAGAAGGGTGAGCGCAAGCATCGTAAGCACAGGAAGAAGCACAGAGAAGGAGCCGAAGGGACGGCTGCTTCCGATGGGAGTGTGCTCGCTGATGGAACGCCGGGTGAAGCAGGTGGGGAGCGACGTGACAAGGAGCGCAAGCACAGGCACAAGCACAAAGTACCACACCAACAATGTCTGATCCCGCATTGCGTCCACCTACTCACTGTCATCGATCGATCCTGCAGCGAAAAAGCAGGGAAGAGGGTGCAGATGAAGGCAGCAAGGAGTCGAGAGAAGAGCGGAGGAAGAAGCGACGAAAGAGGGAAATGGTTCGTGCGCTTCCACATACGCCATCACACCCTCTGTTTAGGCTAACATCAGAACGTGATGGTTCCCTTCTCGGGTGTCAGGGCGGAGCGGATCCCGCAGCCCAAGCTGCCAGCCAAACCTCTCTACCNCCCGCCTCTACATCAACATCACTTCCCAAACCCGACGCTGCGCCGGGAGGTCTCCCCTCGATGAGCTGAGCAGGCAACAGGGGATGTACAAACAAACAAAGTGGTTTAATAGTATGTTCACGTCAATGACTTTTGGAGTCAGTGGCCTTCCTCTTCCTGCCGGTTGAGGCAGTGTCAGAGGCCTTCTTCCTCCTTTTCTTTCCAGAGAGATCGTGGTCGCCGTCGAACGCACTGTCCGTCGGCTCGGCTTTCAACCTCTTTTGGTGTTGATCCCCCTTCGTGCGTGGCTTCTTGTGTTGTCTCTGGGCCTCAACGTCGCGCTCCTCCTCCTCACCAAGCTCCACATCTTCCTCCTCTTCGCCCTCGTCATGGCTCAGTCGCCGCTTCGGCCGCTCTTTCACTGAGCTGAGTTGGATGGTGGAACTTTTTTTTTTGAGTCAGGGGTGGCACCCGTGTTGGGCGCCACCCTAAAACCGAGCTGGTCGCCAGAGGCCGTAATGTGCACGGTGCTGTCATCGAGGAGTTCGCCCGCGATGATCATCTTAGAGATCTGAGTGACGATGTGCTTCTCGAGATAACGACGCAGAGGGCGAGCGCCATAGAGAGGATCGTAGGCTTGAGAGAGGATGAGGTCGAGAGCCCTCGTATCGATATCCAGCTTGATGTTCCTCTCGGCCAATCTCTTGGACACAGAGGCCACCTGCAGCCTGACGATGTCGTGAAGGTGATGCTTGGCCAGAGGATGGAAGACGACAATATCATCCATGCGGTTGAGAAATTCGGGTCTGAAGTGTTGCTTGACAACATTCATGACCCCTTCCTTGGCAGATTCAGGCAGACTACCATCTGGAAGAGTAATAATACACTCAGTGAGTTGGTTGAATGGAGAAAGAACCGCAACACAGTGCTGCTGACGTACCAGCGCTAACCGCCTTGAGAAGGATTTCGGAACCGAGATTGGAAGTGAGGATAATGACCACGTTGGAGAAGTCCACGACACGGCCTTGGCCGTCGGTAAGGCGTCCGTCGTCGAGCACTTGAAGTAGGATATTGAGCACTTGAACGTGAGCTTTCTCGACTTCGTCCAGGAGCACCACCGCGTAAGGTCGGCGGCGGACGGCTTCTGTAAGCTGACCGCCCTCTTCATGACCGACATAACCGGGAGGAGCGCCGATGAGTCGCGCGACAGAATGTTGCTCCATGTACTCGGACATATCGATCCGGACCATGTTCTTCTCGTCGTCGAAAAGCTCGGAAGCGAGCGCCTTGGCGAGCTCTGTCTTGCCGACGCCGGTGGGACCCAGGAAGAGGAACGATCCTAAGGGCTGGTGCGGACGAGAGAGGCCGGCGCGCGAACGAAGAATGGCCTCGGCAACAGCTTCTACCGCTTCGTCCTGGCCCACCACGCGCTGATGGAGGTGATCAGCGAGTTTGAGAAGGCGCTGTTTCTCGGTCTGGTTGAGCTTGCTGACGGGAATGCCTGTCCAGCGAGAGATAACCTCGGCGATTTGCTCCGGACCGACCACCTCGGAGAACAGCTTATTTTCGGCCTTACGGGCGTCGGTTTCTTCCTTTTGGCGCTCCAGCATAGCAATCTTCTTCTCTAGTTCGGGAACCGCACCGAAGCGCAGATCAGCGGCGGTGCTCAAATCCTTCCGGCGTTCGGCGGCGTCGGCCTTGAGCTTGATCTCTTCGAGCTTCTTCTTGAGATTGCGGATTTCGTCCAGGTGTCCTCTCTCCTGCTCGTAGCGAGCCTGAAGCGGGGCTATCTCTTCTTTTATGCGGGAGAGTTCCTCCTTGATCTTTTCGATTCGCTGCTCCGTAGCCTTGTCCTTGTTCTCCTTGTACTCCTTTTCCATGGCAGTAAGCTCTACCTCCAGACGCAGACGACGGCGCTCAAGCTGGTCAATCTGCTCGGGCTGCGAATCAAGCTGCACTCGGGTGTTAGCGCACGCCTCGTCGATGAGATCGATGGCCTTGTCCGGCAAGAAGCGGTTGGTGATGTATCGAGAGGCCAGCTGAGCGGCTATCACGAGCGCGCTGTCCATGATGCGCACACCGTGGTGAGCCTCGTACTTTTCCTTGAGACCGCGGAGAATGCTGATCGTATCCTCGGTCGAGGGCTCGCTCACATAGACCGGTTGGAAGCGCCGTTCGAAAGCAGCGTCCTTCTCGACATGCTTTCGGTACTCGGCAAGTGTGGTTGCTCCTATGCAACGCAGCTCGCCGCGCGCGAGCATTGGCTTGAGAAGGTTGGCAGCGTCCATGGCACCTTCGGCCTTGCCAGCGCCCAGGACGAGATGAATCTCGTCGATGAAGAGGATGATCTTGCCCTCGGCTTCCT
The DNA here is from genome assembly GCA_000826365.1 of Acanthamoeba royreba. Lineage (NCBI taxonomy): Eukaryota > Discosea > Longamoebia > Acanthamoebidae > Acanthamoeba > Acanthamoeba royreba. Next base: position 13,266 of record CDEZ01019916.1, read on the forward strand.
TGACTTCCTTGAGCACAGCCTTGAGGCGCTCTTCGAATTCACCGCGGTACTTGGCTCCGGCCACCAGGGCTCCCATGTCGAGCGCGATCACGCGACGGTCCTGAAGGTTGGTAGGCACGTCGCCTCGCACGATGCGCTGCGCAAGGCCCTCCACGATGGCCGTCTTACCCACGCCCGGCTCTCCGATGAGGACCGGGTTGTTCTTGGTGCGCCGGGAAAGCACTCGAATCACTCTTCTGATCTCGTCATCACGGCCTGCACAAAGGTCAGTCAGCATACATATGCATTTCGCACACCAAGTATATTCCGCGGGTCATCAACACTTTCCATGAAAGGAGGTCAGCACGTACCAATGACGGGGTCGAGTTTGCCCTGCTCGGCGCTGGTGACGAGGTCGTGGCCGTAGCGCATGAGTGCTTCGTAGGTCTCTTCTGCGTTCTTGCTGTCGACTCGGCGGCCGCCACGCACCTCGCGAACGGCAAACTCGAGCTTCTTGCTATCGAGACCCGCCTCCTTGAAGGCTCCTCCGACCTCCGGGTCGGAGGGGAGGGCGAGGAGCACATGGTCGAGCGCCAGGTGCGAGTCGTTCTGTTTCTTTTGTATGTCGGTGGCCTCGCGCATCATGCGCACGAAGGCCTGGCCAGCTCCGACCTCAGGCGGGGCGGGTGACTGGCTGGCTTGCTTGTTCAGCACTCGTCGCAGGGCGGTCTCGACCTTGTCGGGCTGGGCGCCGGCCTTGCTACAGATGTTGCGCGCGAGGCTCTCTTCATCGGAGAAGAGCACCACGGCCAGGTGCACCGGCGCCAGCTGCACGTGCGAGTGTTCCTCTGCCAGCTCCTTGGCCTTGGACACGGCCTCGCTAGTTTTGTCTGTCCAGTACTTGGGGTTGAGTGCCATATCGTGCTACTCGTGTGTTGTGTGTGTGTATGTATGTGGTGTGAATGGATTGGGGAAATATGGGTCAGAGCTCCTCGCTACCACGTAGCGTGTATGTAGTAGTGGTGTGGGGTCTGTGTTATGTATGTATGTATGTATGTAGAGAATGGGTAAAGAAACATAAGGAGTGCAGGTCGAGGGGACTTAAATGGGGGGACAGCGCAGCAGGTCCAGAGCATGGTTTCCTGCTTGGGTGGCTTTTCCGCAATACCGCCCTGTCCTTTGGTGAAATTTGCCTCTCTTTTTGGCGAAATTTCACTGCCATGTGGTGGAATGAAGAAATCAAATTCCAATCGTTTACGGAAACGAGAAGAAACTTGTAAAAATGAAAAGAAAATGTAAAGAAATAAAGAAAAACTTGGGCAGTTACGTACCTCGTTTTTTGAGATCAATTTAATCTGCATCGGGGGGTTCTCTTGTGATGGTCCTCTTCTGTCCCTACTGTGCCAACGTTCTGCTGGTAGAGACCGGACCCGAGAACAGACTTCGCTTCTTCTGCCAGACGTGCCCGTATGTGTTCGGGATAGATGCCAAAATAAGCAAGAAAGCTGCCCTCGTGCGCAAACAAGTGGACGATATCATCGGAGACGAACTCTTCGAAAATGCCCAGCAAACGGAAGGTGTGCCCCACGTGGACGTGTTTTTGTGTGTCTCGCTTTTTGCTTTCGTTCCGATAAAATATTTAAATATTTTTAAACGTTTTGCTTTCCTCCGGCAACGCTCATATACCTCTCTCTTTCACCCTCACCAGCCAAGTGCCCACACTGCGGTCACGATCGAGCGAACTTCTTTCAGCTGCAGACGCGATCAGCGGACGAACCGTCGTCTACATTCTATCGCTGCATGAAGTGTACCAACAAGTGGAAGGTGGACTGATCTCAGTGGCAGCTGCTTGTCACTTTTCACTCCTGCTTATCGAGCGCGATAAACACCACCACACCATCATACATCGGAACCAACTAACCATTCTTTCGTTTCTTCTTTGGCGATGGGGAGGGCATTAGCGAGGCGAAGATATCATTCAAGGTCTCGCCAGACTTACGATTGTCTCCTTTCAAGCTGCTCTTACGACTCCGCTTTGCTGGCTCATCCTCGATCTTCTCTGTTTGACTCTTGGCTTTGGTAGTATGAAGATTTGCCTCAGGAGGTAACTTCGCTCTGGGCTTTGCCTTCTTGCTCCCGGGTATCAAAGAGGCCATTATATCATCTATACTCTCGTCTGCCTGTTTCGCTTTCTTGTCGGGAGTGGATGCCATCTTCGGCTTAGCATCCATAGCATCTGCCGTTCTCTTCTTCTTCTTCCCCTGTTCTGATGGTGTTCGTACGGGCAATACTGCTGTTGGCGACGTCAATGCTGAAGGGGATACAGGAGGTGAAGGTGGAGTAGGTGAAGTGCTTGAATTTGGGAGCATAGTAGGCACGCTGCCCCGCTTTTTCACTCGCGAGTTAAGTTCACGATACTTGAAGGGCGTTGCTGACTGGTGTGTCTCGGTCGGCATGATATCAATGGACTTACCGCGCCTCTTCTTCGCTGTTACTGCTGTAGGAGAAGGCGCAGCCGCTGAGGCCGATGGTACTGAGGGGGTAGCTTGGGCTGCAGCCGCTACGTTATCCGTTTTACGAACTGGCGAGAGTAGTGCAGGAGCAGAAGAAGGATCTTCGATGGTACGAACATGTGGCAATGCTGACGATGATCCAGAGCCGGAATAGAGTGGAGCTGTAGAACTCAGTTGTTGCATCGCCTGCGCCCACACAGCTGACTCAGTTTCACTGCAAGCCATGGAAGAAATTAGTCTTAAAGTCGATCGACACATCCATTACGCGAATTGGCTGTCTCACCTTCGTTCTAGCCGTGCTTCCAGCAATATGGGGAGGGGTCCAAGCAGACTGTTAAAATGGGAAATCACCATCTGCGGCGAAGGCGATGGATAGAGTTGTGAGGTGGCCTCAGCTTGCTGGCATCACCAATAAGGACAGTTAGGGACCACCTTGGGAAAACATCACACAGTTACTGGATAAATACCCGAACAGGGCAGAATTCGTAGGCACGATGAAGTGCTCCATAGAGAGGCTCCAACTGAGTAATAATGAACCTGCACAGTGCATACATTCGACTGCATCACACGCTTAGATCAGAAGTTCATTGAATGCAGTGTAACTACGCCTCACCTGGCTACACTTAGCGCGGTTATGGCAAATGGCATGAAGAAGGTTTGCTCGATCAGCGCCAACATGTCTAAAGCACACTTTTCAATTGCCGCTATTGTCTGAATTGGTCCACACAATTAACACAGCGTAACTAGTTGGCACAATGATCTGCTGAAATACCTCATTGATGGAGACGGCAAGACCGACTAACCAATAAAGCAGGCTCTCCAGTTCCTGACGGGTGGGCGGATGCACACGAGCTGAAGACGGTTCATTCTTTTGTCCCTTGGCTCCGCCCTTTGGCGTGGGAGGCGTCCTAGTGTCATTTGTGTTGGTGGCGGCAGGCGGGAGGGCGAAGGGAACGCGTTGGCTGAGGAGTGACGGCTGGAGGTCGAGCAGCCTGGTCACGGTTTTGCGCATGTGCTGCAAGTGGCCCCAGTAGTTCGCGTGCGTGTGCTGCGTCACACCAAGGCATAAAATTATAAAATGGTAATTATTATTTCATGAACACTTAAATAAAAATGAAAAATATTAATAAGCATACCTGGTTCTTGTTTTTGTAGAGCATGCGCTTGAGTACCCACATCTCGGCCGCGAGGAGCTTCTCGGTTTCGCGAACCTCCTCCGCCACCGGTGAGTCGGAGCGGAGGAGGTCATAGGCCGGGCGCAGCAGATCCCGAAAATCGTTCATCTCCCGCGACAGAGGAGGAGCGCCTCTTCCGTTGTTCCCGCCCCCTACTCCCACTACGTAGGCAGCGGTTGCGCCCCGCCAACGTGGCCATACCCTCTGGCATACCTCCTGCAGGGCCCTGTGCAGCCCCTCGCCAGTCCGCATCTCTCCTTCTTCCGTTGTTTTAAATTTTCGTTTGTGTTTATATATTTTATGAAACATTTACAAAACGGAAATTGTTAAAATGCCGATCATATCATCACATGCATAGAACAAAATGTAAAAATAAATAAAATGATCTATGTACACACCAGGCCTCCTGGCACAGGGCGCGAACGTTCAGTTGACGCTCGATGAGCCGCTTGATGAGGGACTCTTGCTGCCACCGGCCACCATTGTCCTCGTGATGGACGGAGAGGCGGGTGCATGGATTTGTCCACTGCTGCGCTTCCACTTTTCCTCTTCATTCTCCAGACCACGCTCCAGCTTCCGCGCGATGTTGTCGAGACCCAGCACCTCCACGCCATCCTCCAACACGTCCCGTTGTGATAAGACGTGTGTGAAATTACCACATGCTGAAACGGTGATTAGCTCATCTAACTTACACGCATGGGCGGGGTTGCTCTCTCTACCTTTACAGCAGCAACAACAGCAGCACAGGCAACAATAACAGGGAATCCAATCGGTCCAGCTAGCGCTCTGAACGACAGATGCAAGATGAGTATGCACCTGCTCACACCAGCATAATATAAACCTACCTTGTAACTTTCATAGCCGTAAGCATAGCTGTGCGCGATAGCAACGAAAAGCATTTCAATGCAGATGATAAGATTCTGTAGGGCAGTACCTGCAATGGAAAGCGAGTAAGATACGAACTAAGCAGCTCCGGTGATGAAACTGTACCAATCTCCTCTTCACTCTTCCAGTCCTTACCCAAATCGATATTTTGTTCGTTGAGAACGCCAAACCAGCCAAGAAGGGCCATGATAATGCCTTGCCAGAAGGCAAACATAATGACCAGCTTGATGCACAGAAATTTTGACACAGGATTGAATGGCTTCAGTTCTTGCTGGGTGACGTGGTAAAACAGCACCAAGAAGTACATCGAAACTGCAATGTGCAATTGATGAATTACTGCGGCTATGTACATGTTACAAAAGATGAGATGACTGTACCCGTGATGGATATGTTGTCTATTATGGTGATCCACAGGTAGCCCTTACTCAGTGAAAAGTCACCATCACCATACCTAAGAAGTGAAGAGAGATGATACGTCAACCCATCCGTTCATTCCACAATGACATGCAAACCTACCAGCCCTTTGACTCAAGAACAGCAGCGATTACAGCGAGAGTCGGCTGCACTCAATGAAGAAACATTACTTGAACACACTCACCGTTTTGAATCAAAGCTTGGATAAGCACCTTGATCACCACAAATTGGAGAATGCAGCGCTTGGAGAGGAGCAGAAAGCGGGCACCAGGCTTGAACTGTGGGAAACAGCAGGTGGGCCATGGGTGACCTGACATCGGCTTGCTCTCAAGCAAAGCCACCACGCGGTCCTCGCTCACTTCCCACTCGCGATCCCGCACTCTGCGCATCGACTCGATACTATCCGGGTCCAGTTCATCCTCCAGCCTGCCACGATGCACCCAAGTGAGGCATTTTATTACTTTCAAGTACTAAAATATCAAAATAAAAAATAAATATTACGTTTGAAAGTGGTAGTCGTTGAGGAAAAACGTAAGAGTAACGCACCGGTGGTTTTCGAGATGGTCGTACTGGTAAGTGTTGATGAAGGCGATGAGGAGGCAGAAGAACTGGTAGAGGACGTAGGCCTCATAGGCGTCGCGTGCGAGGTCAAAGTAGAGCGAGGCCTCCTTGTACTGGAGGCTCAGCCAGCTGTCGATGGAGTAGATGGGCACCATCAACAGGATGCGCACGATGTGACGTTGGAGTTTGGGCTGCGTGTAGTGGCGCAGATGTCGCCATATCAAGCACAACGACAGCAACGTGGAGAGGGCCGTACATAGGCCCGCCACGAACCACACCTTCTCCCACGTGTTCATCCCTTCCCTTGGGGGGGTTGTGTGTGTGTCGTGTAGTTGTGGATCCAAGAAGAACACCCCTTCCCCTTGTTCGTCGCGACTTTTTTCGTCGACACGTCAAGAAAGAAAATATTGGGAAATGATTTTCCTTTGTAGAGGCACAAGAGAGATCACACCGCGAGAAGGGGAGGAGGAGCGCGATGCATTCGCGAAGACCTGCGACGGCCGTCTCACGAGGCAGTCCGGACACGAGGGTGCGGACGCCCGGCACGACACCCACCTCTCGCGGCAGATCACCCGCTCGGAGCTCCCCGGTGGGGGTGACGAAGAAGGGCTCGACGTCAACCACCCCCGTGACCGCAGCGCACGGGCCATCCAAGAAGACGAGTCCCTCCCCCGCGAATGGAGCGTCTGCTGCCACGAGGAAGGCCTCTCACTCTCCTCTCTCGCGGTCCCCGGCCACTCAACACAAGCGCAGTCCCCAGTCGTACGTACACGCGAGGTGCCCATGCTCTTATTTTGGTTTTTATTATGTTTTTTATTATATGTTTCTATAAATATTTCCATCATGGCAGCAGTGCGGCACTGTTGCGCACACCACTGGTGATGCGTTCGTGTGTGGTGAGCACGCTGCATTGCGCTGTGATTATGAATGCACGTTTCTCTAATGCATCCTCGATCATGAATGAACCACACTCGCGTACACTTGGTTGCGGTTGCAGGTCGTTGTCACCAGCAGTGAATATCGTATCGCCTTCCAACTCCTCACCAGCTACATCCAAAAAATGTACGTGCACCACGCTTGATCAAGTGGAGCGGACACGTCTAAGCGTGCTTAATGCGCAGACCTGTTCGGCTGGAACAATGCCCTGCAGGGACAGATGCGGCCGCAACAGCGCAGGCATGTCCCTTTTCCGGCCCCTCATGTGCCTCCGTGCGAATCACTGACACCTCTAGATAGAGGACACTCTTGTGTGCGGTATGATAACTTTATGATCATCTATGGCGGTTACCGTGGCCGGCCGCTTTCAGACATATGGGTGCTGGATACAGGTATGACAGGACTTTCTAACCATCTCAGCATCACTCTCCTAATGCCCAAGTGTATGCAGTATCTATGCGATGGTCTCGTTTCCAAGAGCCAGCTGGCTCCAACATTAAACACCCTGGCAAACGTACAGGCCATGCCGCCGTGGTCATTGGAGACAAGATGTGGCTATTCGGGTACAGGCGCCATTAAACTGACCAACCTCAAGAAATCTCATCGCTAATCGCGTTTCTTTAGTGGGGAGACAGAGAAACACCAATGCGTGAATGATTTGTGGGTATTCGATTTAGGTATCTACATACGCCTTTTCTCTCTCAGGAAACCGATCTTATGTTTCGTCCACAGGATCGAAGAGGTGGGATGAGATAATTACATCAGGGAAGTCACCCTCTCCACGGTATGGGCACACCGCACTGGCCTTTGGCACAACGATTCTTGTGTTCGGTGGTGCTGACCGCTCGTACGTTTAACCAACGTTCAATTCATCAGCCCACTGGCACTCACAGTTTGAACAGATCTGAGTGCTACAACGATTTGTGGTGCTTCGATACCACCAATTACACATGGGCCCGAATAAGTGTACGGCTGGATCAAGATCTGATATTATTTTATTGTCTGTTGCTCAACCTCAGCTTTGTGATTAGACTGAATCCAAGCCACCTCCGCGACACGGCCATACTATGACAAGCGTTACACCCTCTAAGATTCTTGTCTTTGGCGGCTACGGTCCTGGCGGTAGGCTCAATGACTTGTGGCAACTTGATCCATGTACATCACAGCTCAGGGCCTGTTCGTCTAGGCGTACTCTCCTTACGTAATTGGGTGCTCAGTCACTTTGCAGTGGTCGATGTTGGAGACCGTAGGCGATGTTCCCTCGCGTCGTGCGTATCATTCCGCTGTAGCTATGCGCTTCAAGCTTCTCGTATTTGGCGGTCAGGGTTCAACTGCTCTGCCTGATCTCTGGCAATTCTCACCGAGTACAAATCTCTTTCCAGCTGATGGTTTTATGCAACAACTCACGGTTTTCGTGTAGCTAGCGCGACGTGGAGCAAACTAGATGCTTCGCGATCAACAGAGAGAGTAACTATTATGGAGAACGTTGTGGGACCAGCTGGTATGTCCTCAACTGGCATATTGCTGTGATTACTCATCTTTGTACTCCTTCTTCAACAGCACGTTTTGGTCACACAGCCGAAGTTTTCGGTAGCGATAAAATGTTCATCTACGGAGGAGTGGGGGAGGCATCTGTCTACAGAGACGACCTATGGTTCCTATACTGTGGTATGTGCTCAGGCACGAAGAATCTACTTTCACTTTAGCTCACTTTGAAGGCCTCGCTATTATTACTAGACCTTTCCCTTCCCGAACCTGTGGAAATGGAGATACAAGGGACCCCGGCCGGGCTGGATATCTCGTTGCCTCCTCTTGATACTTCTTTCCCGTCATCCATCGCTCCAGAAGAATTCACCGAGCCCCATCATGGCGAATTGACCGAGATGACTAGTGAAAACCAGAAAGAAGGCGATAAGACAGCTGATGACTACACTGAACTCAACGGTATCTTGCCAGTTGACGACACCACTACCGATGTGATGGCTGGCTTGAAGGGAATGCGCGATGAGCTGTCACTCCAGCTTAACAAGGTCTCCTCTGATACGCAACAATTCCTCCTTGAAGAGAGTCGACGATCTCGCGAGCTGGCCATGCACACTCGACATCATCTCTGGGAGATCTACACGGCGGGCCTAGACATTGGACCCTTGATAGACGGAGATGATAAAGATGCCCTGGACGAGGTCGACCTTACGCGCATGTTGAAGGAGGCACGCATCGTCGAGAACGACAAGGAACTCAACGAGAACGACATTATTCTCACCTCTTATTACGCAGCCTCCTTCGACAAGAAACTCAGAAGATTTGAGCTCAGGCTGCGTGAGCTTGAGCAACGAGTAGCGGACCAGGAGAAAGTGATCGAAGAGCATCGGCAACTTACTGACAGCCGCCACGAGGAGATCGTGACCTACTTTGAAGCCAAGCTTGAACATGAGCTCAAGTCAGCTGAAGCTCGCATTACTACCGCGCTCGCCCAACAGCGACAGTCGATGGAGGAAACGGTTGTCGCCCAACGAGAGCACTTTCTATCAGAGCTGACGGAAACCGTGCAACGAGTCGGGAAACAGAGTGAAGCTGATAACGAGCACAACAAAGCCGCAGTGGAATCGCGAGAGGCGGTAGCGAAGGTCGAGAGCGACATCCTTACGCTGCGCGAGGAGATGATGCGGATGCAGGCGCAATGGGCGCAGCAGGTCGAAGCAGACGCAAGGGAGGAGGCTGAGCTGGCGGAGCTGGAAGCCGGCCTCCATCGAACAATGGAAAGTACGCAAGCGCTGGGCGACTTAATGACACAGTACTTTGACCAGAACTACCACGGCGATGCTGATCACCTGGTGGCCGACAAAACACGCGAAGGTGGCACCGAAGAGGGGCGGATGGAGGTAGACGGCGTGGGCTATCACCACGATTTGCTCAGCGACACGACGAGCCAAGCCAGCGAAGAAGGGACGGGCACAGATGAAGGGCAGTAATGCTCGTTGTGTGTGATGTTATCTCTTCGTCACTCATTCCCGCAACTGGGAAGGGCTGCATGCCATAAATAAATAACACAAGAGGAAGGGTAATGTACAAGATAGGAGCGAGGGACAGAGGACCGCCCGTCCAGCTTGTGACAGCAAACGCCCCCGGGAGGACTCAGACGAGCACATACTCTTCATCATCCTCATCCACGAGGATGGAGCAGGAGCCCTGCTCGTCGGCTCGGTATGAAGATGATGATGAAGAGGCGGAGCAGGAGGAAGAAGAGGAGGAGGCAGTAGAGGAGGCTTTGTACAGGGTGTTTTGCTCCGCAATCGAAAAAATGCTCGGCCGATCTTGTCCCAGCTGCAGAGGCAAGAGCACGCTTAGACAAGAATCTTTGACCAACAGACCACTTAAGGCATGTACCGCAGTTGCTACCGCGCAGAAATCGTCGAACTCTGCCTGGGAGGAGCACAAGAAGCCAAGGGCAAGCGAGGGGTCGATGTTGGGGAAAGGCATGTTTTGTGGAACTTCCAGGTGGTACGACTGCCATCAAATAGGAGTAAGCGCAGAGCGAAAGGAGGAAGAAAGGCGAGAGGCACCTCCACAGGAAATTCAGGATCATCCATCTTGACTGCTGGTTGCACAAAATGTGGATCCAGGTACATCACATTGTTGTCTTATAACGTTAAAAGAAACTATTGTCAGAAGATCTACCTCTACCTCGTGCATGATGAACAAGACGGTACCTTGATAACCAACAAAGTAGAAAGAGGAATGAGGCTTGCCGCCGATGATACCCAGGGCTTGAGGAAAGGTGAGAAAAGCCTTCAATGAAGGTATATAAATAGGGTTGAGGCATTGGATCCCAAGCCTCACCGGCACCAGGATCACTACTGGACTCCACGTTTGTTCCGGCGCATCTTCACACGCCAGAATGAACATCATTAGCCACCGCTGCAGATTACTAAGAAGATACAAAGCAATGAGTTACCAAAAGTTCCTTCGGGAGATGAGGATTCCGATTCCAGGCCCGCCGATGACGTGAGCTCC
>CDEZ01019919.1:0-14338 GCA_000826365.1 Acanthamoeba royreba
TTCTTCGATTGCGAGTTCTTCTCCTCGCCCGGAGAATACAGACCACTCAACACCTCCTGCGGACGCACCAATCGAGCAACGGGCAGAAAATGCTGAGGATGGCTTGGCGAACGAGGTCGAGAACGACATCGCGCCGAAGGTCTCGGCCGCTGTCGAAGAGGATACGAACAACAGCCAAGAACCAGCTCGGGAAGCCAGCCCAGAGGAGCGAGCGGAGGAGCCAGAAAGAGACCAAGAGGAACAAGGAGATGAGAATTCGGAGCAGTCACCTTCGGCGGTGGATGCACGCGAAGTTGAAGACAGAGAGGAGGCCAGTTCTGTATCCGGAAGCGAGGAATCGGACCAGGCCGATGCGCAACGCGAGCAAGAGCACAAAGAAGAGTACGAACACATGGAGGAGAATGGAATCAACGGGACAGCTCACGTGGAGAATGGTACTGATGATACCGAGGAAAACGCGCTCACACACGAGTATGTCTTCAAGAAGGACGGTATGGTGGGCAAGCGGGTGACTAGCGAGCTCAAGCTCGTCAGCGCGACAAGGTAACCACCCACCTCTCCTCTGCTTTATTCTCGTGTGTCTTAACACTCTCAACCTTGGGGGATGTCATCGTAGTGCTGCGGAATCATCCTCCGAGATCAGGAAGAGGGAATTGGGCAACCTCAGGGCCATCCGCATGCACTCCTTCCGATCGACGCGCTCGAAATGGGAGCAGAAGCAACTGGAAATGGCTGCGGCGGCAGCAGCTGCTGCCCCGTCCCAAGCCATCCGTGCCCGCCGGGCTGGGGAGAAGGAGGCTGACCCTAATGAGGACGATACCGCGCTGCAAGGCGACGGCACTTCTCTATCGTCATCTCTCTCCTCCTAGCCGTGACATAATATGCCATAATGTACCTGATCTATATATTCATGTGACTACAGAACTCTTCACTTGGTTGGTTGTGGTCTTCTAGTGCAACCGTCACGATGACACAGTGGAGAGGGCCTACAGGGCAACCACACAGTGCAGCCTTGTGGCAGGCGCGCTGGTTCCACATACAGCCGTTGGCGCGCCCACTGGAGAACGCAGAGGTGACCCGCACGACCGGCCTCGGCACACACGTCGCTGGTCCACGGGCAGCTGTTGGCGCGCGCCCACTGGAGGACCGCCAGCCTGCCGGCAGCCGCCACCCGCGCGGCAAAGTCTCGTGAAGCGCACAGATGCCAAAGCAGGCTATCTACACATTCTTCAATGGTTGCGCGCCATGCATTGCCCCTGGGGGTCATCAGCGACCTCCACAGCCGTTGGAACGCGCCCATTGAAGAATCTCGAGATGGCCGCTCTGCCCATGGGACAAGCAGACGTGTGCCGGTGCTGCTCAATCAGGTTCACTCGAGGTGTTTGAGTGGGTGATCTCTAATGAGGATCATGTATGGCAGTGAAGGGTGGCCATCTATGGATTCTTCAGTTGGGCACGCGCCTATGGATGCCCTTGGAACCATTTGGTGTGTTCTGACGCAGCCGAAGGTGGCCACCTTGAAGTACTGAACACTGCAAAAACTAAGTCTGCATCCTGAAGGCTGGTGGGCATGGTGTGGGATGGGCGTTTTTGCTGTTTAATAAAGCTGGTTTGTCATGTTTTGTCATCTGAGGTGTCCATGCTGTTGACCTACTTAGTTTCAGAGCCCCTCTGCTTCATTGTTGGCTTTAGAATCACTTTCTGACTCTTCACTTGTGTTGTCCAACTCATCATCAAGTCCCTCAATCACTCTCATCATAGCCATACTGACCGGCTTCCTCTACCATGCTCCTGCACAAAATATAATGTGATTAGCTATTATTGAAGTTTGTTTTACTACAAGGTTGGGAGAAGAGATACTGGTACATCTCATTGCACCCTTCATGCCTGTCACCAGGGCACCCAGCATTCATTCATGATGTTATACTTGGTCTACAAGTAAAGCACATATTCATTAGGGTTTGTCCAACATTGGGCCACAGGGATGCACCAGATGATGGACCACCCACATGAACCAAGCAGGATCCAGAGTGCCTCTGTTCCATGCAACATGCTCTGTGGGAACATAGAGAAGGGGACGCCACAAACCTGATGGCTATGAGCAAGGGCACCATCACCTGAAATTTGTTTCAGTATGTCTTCTGATACATAGAGAAGTATGCAATGGGTCAGTTGCAGGCAATGGCTGTAAAAATGGACACTCTTGAAGGCTTTCCATTGTTGAGGTGACAAGAGCTGTATACTCTGTGCTAATGTGTGCTTTGTGATGGTATGAATAGTGTTGCCAGTCAAATCACCCACTCCTTTTGCATCACCAGCAGGGGCATAAGTGTTGGGCTCTGAAATGCCTAATGGCTGCCATGTCAAATGCCCCTCCACACTGCTGCTATTGATGGCATAAAAAGTATGAACCTGATATGAATGGAGGATGGATGAGCTCCATAAATGCTTTCAAGAAAGGAGGTTTGCCCAATCTTGTATTATCCATAGTGTTAGTGCTGTGCTATGGGGGCTTTGTGTGAGATTGACCATCTTGCACAACAGGCCTGTAGCCCTCTGCCATGAGGTCACATGTGTTGGAGCAATAGTAACACTATCCCTTCTCAAGTTCTCTTAGTGGCCTGATGACCACATGATCAAGCACATTCAGCAATAATACTGGGTCACCTGATGGCACCAGACAAAGGAGTTGCCAGGCGCTCACCTGTTTCAGTTGAGTGCAGTTGAGTGGCTGTGCAGGCTGTGCAGAAGCACAAAGTATCTACTTCTGGCACACTTGCCATTGCTGCCCTGTGGATGAGTGTCATAGGCAGCACTCTTCATATACTCAAATATCTCATTGCTAATGGATTGCCTGCACATTGTTCTAAGTGAATGCCAGTACACAAGGTCTGCTATCTGGTCATCATTCACATCCTTTCTGTGCTGCATTCCTGTGGCATTATAGTCATCATCAATAATACTAAGTATGATTGACAACACTTATAGCACATGGCTGTATGTGCCTCATGTTCTTTCTTTCTTCTAGTTCTACTGAATAATGGGGAAGCACATTGCAGGGGGGGGAAGCAACTGTGCTTAACAGTTCTTTAGCAGCATAGTTGTGTGGCATATTAAACATCTCCATTTGCAATCCACACTCTGCTTAAACAGATTGCCTCTTTTATCATGTCATGCTTGAAGTATCTTCTATAAAATAGTACACTTGCTTTATCATGAGTGTATCAGTACTGTCTTCTTTCTTTTATGATTAATCTCTTTTAGTATGTTCTCAGTTTCATAACAAGAGAAAGAAGATATATAAGGCCCTATTCTCTGCTATGGAGGACAGATTCTCCTTGGCCATGGCAAGGAAAGCATTAATATTCATTCATTATTCAGTAGAACTAGAAGAAAGAAAGAACATGGAGACAGACAAGGACACGCAAGTGGACCATAGTCTGTGGCTGCCTGATGAGTTGCTCCTCGCCATCCTGCGGTACGTCACCCACCCACACCCACACAACACACAACAGTTTTGTGAGTATGACTTTGTGGGGAAGTCACTAACGGACAGGTGTTGCCACGACTATCCCAACAAGATGGGTGAAAGAGGCAAAGTGGTTGTGTGCAGCAACTCTGGTGAACCATCGATGGCATGCTGTTGCCACCTACAGACGACTGTGGCGTCCCATCTTTCTTGCCCGCTTCCCTGACCACAACAAAGGAGACGAAGCAAGCAACAAGGACGCGTCGCAATCAGGAATGCTGTGGTGGGAGAACCTGGGCGAAGAAGTGCGTCAAGACTGTGCGTACACATATGACCACACAGCACTTGATTCAGTTGTCTCATGAAGCGTGTGACAGTGCGTGGTGACGACGAGGATGGAGAGGATGACTATGATGAATGGGGCAATGTGATCGAGTGGCGCAAGGAACTGATCGTTCGCTCATCGATTGCTCACAAGCGATGGCTGCGTGGTGACAAGCAGCGCCCAGATTTGGGTAAAATGGCATTCTTACTTTGATGATGTCGGTTTCTGATGATGGTTTCTTTGCTCGCCCCATGCCACAGAACCAGTCTATGAGGCTAATGGGGTCTATCCTGGTCTCAGGCCAAGCCAAGTGGCCTGGCACAATGGAAATTTGTGTTACATGGTTAAACGCTGGTCCAATCGAAAAAGTGTTCGCATTCACCTTGGGACGGCGGCCCGCACTCGGAGAAGCCAGGGTGACAGTGGCGAACTGTGTGGAACATCTGATATTGTGCTGGAGCAGAAGCGGTACGATGGAGCAGCTTGGATTGATGACACTCAGTTGCTCTTCCTCCACAGATCGCCTTTCAAACTCGTAAGCCATCTGATCACACTTCTCACGGAATCATTTTAACGAGTACAATGAAATGCAGGAAACGATGGACCTTGCCAGCACGTTGCAGACGACAACCATCAACATGAGCGGAGAATGTCATGGGTGGGAAAACACACCAGCTGTTTTGACAGTTGATGCAATGAGTCGATTGGCATTTGTGGCAGAACCACGCTTGTTGCGTGGTTTCGATCATCGGACAGGCATTGAGGCCATGCGCGTACTCTTCCCTCTCAAGTTGCTCTCTCAAAGGACAAATTGCTCAATGCTTGAAGATGACTGACTGGATGGAGCAGATCAATGACCATCATATCGAGGAGCAAGTGATATTGATGGATCATGGTGGTCAACGTGATCCTCATCTGATTGTCACCGTGTCAAGCCACCAAGTGAACCTGTGGGACATGCGCATGATGCGCAATGTTGACTCTATCCAAGGTCACTCTTATGCTCTTCAGAGTCCATGTGCTCAGCTAACCAGCTCTGCGTATGCAGACTCAGAGAGAGGAAACCTGTGTGCCAGCCTGTATGATGGCACAATCATGTTGGGACAAGTGGCTGGTGGTGGAAATCAGTTTCGCTGGTCTGTTCACTCTATCACTTCTACATATATATATATATCTTGAATCTGGCTCACTTTCGTGTCTTCGTGCCTTCCACATAGCCTGGAAATACATGGAGGTGAACTCGTGCCGTCACCTCTTCCACAATCTCACTACCTCGCCCGTACATTCTCAGGTTGTTTCCCAAGCCTTTCTCTGCCTTTCTGCTTGCTCTGACCATTCCACCGTATTCAGTGCCGAATGCGCCTTATGCGATCCAGTTTGACAGACGCAAGTATGTTGTTGGCCTTGGCGGAAGGTGTGTCGTTGTTGACCGCCAGACTGGTCAAAAAGGCTGTTCATTCGACTTGCCTTCGTTGGCATCTTCCTGGGGGCCAATCAGAATACTGCGATACTCAGGGACACAGATGCTCATTTGTTCTGCCCGGTACCTCACCCATCAGCATGGATGTCCCTTCTTCTAACCTTACCTAAACTAGCGTCATCGGCATATTGGACATGGACAAGGATCTTTCGCCATTTCATTGAAGTTGATTCATGTGTTGTGAGTCCTCTTTCCGGTGGAGAAAATAAAGAAAGGTACATTGGTGCAAGTGTACCTGTCTGTCCAACGTCACTCCTCTTTCACCATGCTAGGGTCACCAACCTATTGAATGGAGACGCCTAACTGGTGAAGCGAGCAGGTGAAGCTCTCGGGGGTGGTTGCTCGATGGCTTGGGGCCAGCCGCTCCTTGGCACCAGCTCGTACCTGCCCTATGCTGTATTCATGTCTTTACCTGTACTTCTGGCTCCTGTTACAGCCACATCGGCATATTGGACATGGGAAATGATCTTCCGCCATTCAAGTCTTGAAGTACGCCATTGGAATCACGCCAACATGAATGAAGAGTTCTGCCAGGCAATAGTTACTGGCATCACACATTCTTCAATCGAAAGCAGGGTGACCATCGTCAGTGGTGTTCTTCCTCGTCTTCCCTCTTGCGTGGCGTATCGCTGGTATCAGATATGGAAGCAATCTGAAGAAGAGCATCATTACCATTCTGGTATTTTAAGGAGGTAAGAGTATGGCGGGCGCGGTACCTTGAGATCAAGGAATACGACCGAAGCAACCGAAACACAGAGTACACTGCCCAGGATGATGAGCTTCGTCTGGAAGGAAATCAGCGGACCCCACACGAATGGGCAAATGGCACCAATACTCTGCCAGAACTTGAGGTTGCCGAACGCAGGTTCTGTACCACCATGACAAGGCCGGCACTCTCAGACCAAGTTCACAGGTGACGAGATTGAAAAGTAAGCATACCAGGAGAATCCGCGAAGAAGACAGACATCATGATGGGCGGGAAGGTGTTCCAACAGGCATCAGCTACGCCTAGGACGGCGGCGCTCAGGAATAAGATCCAGAAGTCATCACTAAGAGTGCTTATATTCGACACATTGATGATGGCTAGGTAAACTCCGATGAACGACGCATGTGCGGTGAATCCGACGATAAGGTACAGCCTGGCATTCCAATCGTCAGCAAGGACGTATACTACTGCAGTGACGGTGGTAAGACGCTAGTACCTCTTGCCTATGACGTCGGCCATACGTCCCAGCAGCACGCTGGCCGCGGCATCAAAGGCACCATACACGGCCATCACGAATCCTGCACAGATAAGTAAGAAGACATCTGTAGGAGAAATGTATGGAGCTACGCACCAATCCATTCCACTCCCTTAGCCTGCTTTACGATGTCGGCATTGAAGTCTCCTGGCACAAAGCTCTGCTCCATGCCAGAGTAGATACACACCGGTACCATGAGGAGCATGCGAGGATCTGTGAGCAGGCGCAAGACATCGAAGGCATTGCCGAATAGTCTCCAGGCTACACTTGGGCGAGGTGCCGGTTCCGAATTGACTGGATCCACCCGCGATTACGCTCAGAACGCAGCGTATAGAATACACATCGATTCGATAAGAGAGCAAAGAAATGCCTACCTCCTTGACGGTCAGCTAAAAGGCTGCTCACTTCAGCGGCTCCTTTCCGCTCCTTCTCAGTCACTTCCTTGCCCAAGGCAAGGAATAATCCCACACCGATCACAGCAACGCCCAGGAAAATGTAGAATAGAATATCGCTGAGCACAGGCCGAGCGATACATACATCTACGTGAGAATGCTGGTCATTGCCAAAGGACAAGAGTAGGGGTTGGCTTACCGTGCTTGGCTCTGGTCGTTACCTCCGTACATGAATATGAAGCCAGCGATCAAGTTACCCGTAACTTGAGTCATCTAGATACGTCTCATGTGATGGAGTGCTCGGCAGAGCTTTGTGAAATGAGTGGCTACCTGAAAGATGCAGAAGAAGATTCCAGTGAAGAGGCCCATTGCCGCCTTAGATTCCTTGTTGTTAGCGCGAGCATAGTTGCAGGCCGCCGCCGTGAGATAGGAACCTGAAGATCAAGATAAGCCAATATGTTTGCTTGAAGAGCTGATCGACCCAGTACCCACCTTGAGCGGTCCAAAGAATACCAGCACCGCAACCCAGCACGACAGCAGCGGGAATCATCGTTTCTGCGCGTACGAAGGAGTGTTACGAGACACTGTGCCTGCGAAGAAGTTCAAGGTGCCAGACTCCACACGTACCCCACAAAGGATACAGATTGGCAGCCGTGAGCGGGATGTAGGCGGCGCCGCCCACCAACAGCGCGAAGCGCGGAGGAAGAAGATTGGCAATCTGTTTCGATACAACACATTCGTAACAGTAAGGCGCTCTATCAATGTACTGTTGGACATCGCGTTCATCATAAAGTTAAGATGACAATCGTACGGGCGCAGCGACAAAGAGAGAAGAGACGCAGAAGGAAGCGTAGAGGGCAGCAAGCGACCAGTAACTGTTGATACAACACACAACGTGAACCCGACATTCATCAGTAATCGCTTTCTGCCTAAGTATTCATCGTTCCACTTCTTCTCGCTGCCAGCGAGCGAGAGAAGCAGAGAGCAGAGGTGGCGGTGCCGTACCCAAGCTTGCCCGGCAGTAGACTCGACTCCAAGTTTTGTGTTGTCCTGTTTCGAGAAAAAATAAAAATATTAAAGCAGGAAAGATATTTGTGTAAAAGATCATATTATTTATTTAATTGTGGTAATTGTGGTATACCAATTTTTCATTTATCATTTATAATTTTTAAAAATCATTTTGAAATTCATTTAAGAGATGAGATTTTTTGAAATTCAAAATTATACAATGGGGAAAAGGGGAATCAAGTGGCTACGTACGAGTAGGCAAAGAAGATGAGAAAGAAGGAGAAGCTCAGCAGGAGGGCGTTGATCAAGTGCCGCTTGCCGCCGCCGCCGCCGCTGGCGGCTCCTTCGCCTGTCGCGACTTCTTCGCCGCCGAGCCGGGCGTAGGGCCGTCGTTGTTCTTCCTCCAGCATCTTGCGGATCACCTCCTCTTCCTCTTCCTCTTCGTCAATGTCGCTTCAACTGTCATTCCCTCTTCCGTACCCGAATTCCACACATTCGTCAGTTCGAGTCCGGCCCACAGCAACTAAATAGAAAATTCATCTTGTTCTTTTTGAAATAATTATGAAACGAAAATATTTTTGGTTCATTTGAAATACTTATGAAACGAAACAAAAGGGACAGTCCCCTTTTCTTGTCCGATGAGAAGAGCCAACACACAAGCCCTCATGTGCCAAGCTGAGAAGAGAACTATTCATCATCTTCATCCTCATGAGAAAAAACCTCCTGTTCCTGAGACTGTATCATGGTCTTGATGATCGTGTCCTACCAAGTTGAGGTCCATTGCTCCCTCGATGATGTCCCTGAACGCGTTCCTGTGAATCCATCCAAGTTTGTTGCTGTCCGCCTCTTGAGGTTCTTGTTCCCCATCCTTCCACTTTGCTCCCCAATCCACTGATCAGCCCTTAAGTGTGTTCCTCACCGGTGCACACTCTGCTCCAACTCCAACATCATGAGCAAGCAGTCAGGTCAACTTTCTTGTTTATGGGCATGTGCTGTAGCTCCTACTCAATTAAGATAAATGTACATTCCTCTTCTTCGCTGCACCACAAAGTGGACGATCCAACCCGTCACTCCGATAAGTGTCACGGCTCCGCCCAGCCCCACCAGCACTGCTGCCCACACGGGGAAATCGTCTCCATCATCGTGGCGGGGTGGTACTGGCGTGGGCGAGTGGGTGAACCGCTCTGATGGTGATGAGGGCGAAGGAGATGGCATGAGCGAAGGCGAAGCCGATGGCGATGAAGTCGGCGACACTGAAGGCGAGGCTGATGGAGTGCCTGAATCCGGCACGATCTTGAAGATGAAGGAGCTGACCTGGCCCAAACTCTGCAAGGTGAAGTTGGTGTAGCCGCACTCACCCAGCCTGGCCAAGTTTCCCTTCACCACTGGGTTATCTTTGCAAGTGTCGTTGGAGTGGAACATGGGGCTGTAGCTCGCTCGATCGGGCCAGTCGCCGGACCGGTACACGACTTGAATGTTGGTGAAGTTGGCCCAAAAGGGCGAGAACACGAAGCCCGGATCCCGATGACAGGCGAAGGCGTCCACCTGCAGCACGACGTCTCCGTCGCAGTCGGCGTTGGCGCCGCAGCGTTGGCGGCAGAAGAGCGCGATGACTTTCACTGGCGGAGATGGCGAGGGAGAGGACGATCGGGAAGGAGAGGGCGTTCCTGAAGCGGAGGCAGAGACAGAAGAGGTTGGTGAAGGCGACGGAGAGGCCGTCTCGGAGATAACGGACCTCGGAAGAAGCAGCAGCACGCCGACCGTGAGTGTGAGCCACAACAGTGTCGTGACGCGCTGCATGCTCGCGTGTGTGTGTAAGTGGCGGTAGGTGAGTCGCTTTCGAATAGTGTTGGCGATCACATCGGAGCTAAACTCAAGCAGGAGTTGGCCGTAAAGTTCACGTGTCGGGTATCGGCGTCTTCTTTCGGGCTGGAGGGCAGGGAGTAGCCTTGATTGGTCGTTTGTTTCCGCAAAGCAAAGCACAAGCCAGCTCTAAATAATAAATACTAACAATAAATATTAGTATGATAATTATTATATTATTTTAGTGATGATTAAATTTCCATTTTTTTCATACGGCCGACCACTTCTTTTCTTCATGATGAAGTGGATTCCTCTTCTTCCCTGCACCATCACCACCCGCAGTGGATGATGAACCAACCAGGCACTCGGGTAAGCGCCCAACAAACCGTCCATGTCTTCTGCTGACTGCTGTGCAGAGGTCGGCAAAGCTCCAGTCCACGATGATCACAGTGAACTCCACAAACTGGTGCATCAAGAAGGAGGAGATCATGAAGAGAAGAATGTGCATTTACCTTCATTGAATAGGAGTGATGTAACACATCTTCACCATGTACGCTGATTATGCAGAGGGCATAGATGGTCTGCTGCTCATGATGTTCTTCTGGCTCGTGCCGATATCCGCTGTGATGCGGCCGCGCACGCGTAAGGGGAATACGTTGATACCCAGCCCAAATGGGCCGTATTCGTCATCGTCACTAGGAGAGTCAGCCGCCGGAGGAGAATCCATGAGCTCAATCAAGTGGCGAGAAGCGAAGGCGAGCGCGTGGCCTGGTTCCAAGGTCGCTAGCGCCCTCTCGGCCAGAGGGGAGAGAGGTATCTTCTTGGCAAGATAGTCATACCAATCGCGCGAGTGGGAACGATGTAGAACGGCCACCGTAACAAGTTCCAGTAGCTCTGGAGCAAGGGCCATCGGGCTTTGCGTGCTCACAACTAGTCGGATTCCGTCATGTCGCATCAGCCGAGCCACATCCACGATGGCGTTGCTCAGCCCGTCGCTCGATACGCCATTCATGAACTTGTGTGCCTCATCGAGCGCCAGGAGCTTGCCACACCCGTTGAGCGGCAGCGAGCGGAACTGTTCCGTAAGGACCTGGAAGATTCCGTTCGCTTCGTCGGAGGCAAGCAGAGGATCAGTCAGATCGGCAATGACGAGCGTGCCCGGCGCACAGCTGGAATATATGTCCCCGCCTTCGTTCCTGATGCTCGAATTGATCTGACTCTCGGCGACAAGTGATTCGAGCAATGCCAGGCGCTGGCTGAGAGGACCGCTCTGGCCTTGCAGCCTTATCGTGGCTTTCACCTCTTGCACAAAGACCGGGAATGCGGGGATCACCGCGTCACGCTGATAGCGGCGCAGAAGATCGAGCATGGCGGCAACGTAGAGCTGATTGTCTCCGTCCTTGATCCGCATGATTCTCTTGATGTGATCGGCAGTCAGCAAGTGCCAACTGAGCAGAAGCGGCTTGACAATGCAGCGATCGCCGTAAAACTTCTTACGCTGACGATAGTAGGAAGGAGAAACGAGTACGATCATCTTATCGCGAGCCAGGCATGGCGGTGAAGGTACTTCAGGCCCACACTTGGTTGCCAGATAGCTCACGACAGACCGATCGGGCGTCACCGTTCCAGTAGCTTCGCAGATGGAGGTGGTACTATGGTCATAGTGGAGCACGAGCGAGCTCATCGGAGTGTTGAGCCTGATGATGTTATCATGCATCATCGGGATCATGCACGCTTCAAGAATGCAGGCGAGCGTGTGACTCTTGCCACCGCCCTGCACTCCCGTAGTGGCAAGACAGAACGGTTCGTGCACGTTGAGATAAATCTCCTCTGAAGCTCTTATCTCTGGAGACCAATCGCCGATCGGTACGACGCCCAGCAGAGCTGCCTCCTGGAACATGTCGCTCGAATGTCCATCTGCCAGGCCGACGCCGCCTCCCAGTCCTCTTAATCCGCGGTTCTTTCCGAGTAGATGGTGTCGCAGTGAATCTTGATCTCCACTCGTAGACTTGTCTGTCGACTTAACTTCTTCCGGTACGGGAGGAGTGTAGCCGTGATCATCTTCGAAGCGACGCATCAGCTGGTCGTAGGTGATGATACCGACGATGGCGTCCTGCGGAGCTAACTCGCCGGGTACACGTTCAGCCTCCAGCTTGGCTTCAGCAGGAATACTAACATCTTTCTCTGCGGCTGAGCTCATTGCGGCAGTAGGCGGAGCGGTCGCAGCTGCCGCAGGATTGGAGAGCGAATCTACCGTCGTCGCATTGGGTGCGAGTGGAGGAGCCGCAGCAGATGAAGAAGCTCCTTTCGTTCCACTCACCGTCTCAGCCTCTGGAAAGGGACCTGTTGGCGTGTTGGATGGACGCGGATGAGCAGTAGCTGTAGCTTCTCCTCTCGGTTTGCTCGCTGCTTCTGACGGAAAGAAGCTCCGCTTCTTGTACGCATCCTTACCGAACTTGAATCGCGGATCAGTTCGGAGACAGAACAGGATCGTGCGGTAGTAGAGCGCGCTGCTGACGCCCGGAGGAACTTCGCGTTGGCATATATCGAAGATGTCCATCTCCGTCAGTGGCTGCTTCGTTTCACGCATACGCTGGAGAGCGTGCTCCGGCCATTCTGCAACCACCTTCCTCGCCCAGGTCAGATCCGACTTAAGGTCCGGAGTTGATGCCGAGGGGGAAGAGTGTCTGATGTACTTCACCAGCTCTCGGGCTCTCTTCTTTGGCTTGAACCTCTTTTGATCCAGCTTGACCTTTGCCCCCAGCTCCCAGTTTGTCGGACCGAAGGTCTCGCTCGACGCCCAGAAACACTCATTTCCAAGCTTGTTCTTGCCTAACGCGAACCTCGGGTCTGATCGGATGCCTTGAAGTACGACCGAAACGTAGTTCCTCTTGGTCACTCCGGCAGGCAGGCTGTTCTTCTTGACCCAATGCGTGAGAAACCCGATGTGGAAGGGCTGTCCCATCGAGAGTCCCTTGAGAGCCTTCTCCGTCCAGGTCGCTACAGCTTCTGCCTTCCAATCGACTGTGCCATTTTGCACCTCCATATATCTTCCCTGCGTTTGGCCTTCTTCTCCTTTCCTCTCCGTCCTCACTTGTCCGGGACACAACAATGCATGTTACACTGCCACGCAATAATAACTGAAATTATTCTCCGTTCCTTTTCGTGTTGTTCTCAACCAGTTCTCCGAGGGTGGTGCAGTGCCTGCTGGGCAACAACATATGAGTGACCAACTACTAACAATAGCATCAGGGTGGTACTGCGTGCACGGAGTCACGATCCAGGGCTGCAGTGTTGAGTGCTTTCAGGTACCTGTCCACCACAAGCACGGATAATTCTGGGCCGGCACGCAGTTGCCATCAAGTGAGGTATATTGAACGCCCTTGCAAAGCTCATTGATAAGTCTGGAGAAGGTGGCGCCATTCGGCCAGCAGCTCTGAAGCGTTCTTGGCGCCGTGCACTACGCCGTCCCGTGTGCGCACATTGATCGTGCTCTCACTCCGCTCGCGTTCGCCAACTACCAGGATGTAGTTGTATTGCTTCTCCTGTGCCTCCTTGATCCGTTTGGGCAGAGTAAGTTTTGTTCTTGCATCCAAGTCGACGAAGAATTCGTTATGCTGGTCTTGTCTACACTGGAATGTTAGTTTCTTCATGGATCACATACAGTAGCACTGCTCTACGAACCCATTCTTTTGCAGCTGCGAGTGAACCTCTTTTGCGTAGGCGTAGTGATCATCAGTGACTGGCAAAAGGATGCTTTGACGGGGTGAGAGCCAGAATGGCCACTTTCCGGATGTGTGCTCCATCAGGATCGCCATCATCCTGTTGAAATGATCAGGAGAACAGGCAGCGTAGAAGTTGACCCATGCAATCATGTCCTCCTACCTTTCAACCGAACCGAAGATGGCGCGATGGATCATGACTGGCGTATGGTATGAGTCGTCATCGCCTTGATACCTCAGTCCGAAACGAAGTGGCAGCTGAAAGTCGAGCTGAATGGTGGCACACTGTCCATCAAAGTGAGTAAAACTGTTGAATAACAAACATTCGTAGACTTACCTGATGCTTTCGCTTAAGTGCATCAGTGACTTCAATATCAATCTTAGGGCCGTAGAAGGCGCCATCTCCCTCCTTAATACTCCACGAATG
This sequence comes from Acanthamoeba royreba, assembly GCA_000826365.1. NCBI lineage: Eukaryota > Discosea > Longamoebia > Acanthamoebidae > Acanthamoeba > Acanthamoeba royreba. The sequence continues at coordinate 13,868 of CDEZ01019919.1, forward strand.
TCCAAAGCGTGCGAGTGATTGCTTTAGAGCATTCTCAGCCTGTTTCCTTGCAGAGTAAGCATGAATTGCACGCTAAGGCCGTGGCATACACCCGTACCTTGTCCCAGAGCGCTAATTCGCCCAAGTACTTCTCCGGTCGTGTCGATAGCTGAACCGAGAAGTCGAAGCCAAAAATCGAGTAAACCTAGGGCAGATCATATCTGTAATGAGAAACGTGACAAGGGGCTGTATGCTTGCCGTAGGAAGTTACCTTCTTCAGAAAGTCAAGGCAACCTCCAATTTCATTCTCGATCTGATCCTCAGCGCAAAAGATGTGCGCATCGTCCTGTTGGAACCTTCGCACCCTTGTCAAGCCTGATAGGTATAAGGTCTAGAGATGAGTTCCTCTGAAAAAAAGAAGACTAAGGCTATGATACTGCACCTGTGAGAGCACCAGAGAGCTCATTTCGGTGGAGCATGCCAAAGTCAGCC